>BLSH010383775.1:332191-342546 GCA_018402905.1 Glandirana rugosa | reverse complement strand
ATCCATGCTCACCTATCCAACCATCCTCATGCGGCCATGCTCACCCACCCAGCCATCCATGCCCACCCAGCCATGCTCACCTACCCAGCCATGCTCATAGACCCCATCCATGCTCATCCATCCCCATCCGTGCTCATCCGTGCTCATCCCTTCCCATCCATGCTCATCCATCCCCATCTGTGCTCAGTCTTCCCTATCCGTGCTCATCCATCCTCGTTCGTGCTCAGTCATCCCATCTGTGCTCATCCATCCCCATCCGTGCTCATCCATCCCCATCCATGCTCAGTCATCCCCATCCATGCTCATCCATCCTCATTTGTGCTCAGTCATCCCATCGGTGCTCATCCATCCCCATCCGTGCTCATCCATCCCCATCCATGCTCATCCATCCCCATCCATGCTCAGTCATCCCCATCCATGCTCATCCATCCCCATCCATGCTCAGTCATCCCCGTCCGTGCTCATCCATCCTCATTCGTGCTCAGTCATCCCATTCATGCTCATCCATCCCCATCTGTTCTCATCCTTCCCCATCCATGCTCAGTCATCCCCATCCATGCTCATCTATCCCCATCCACAGCTCATTCATCCCCATCCATGGCTCATTTGTGCCTCATTCATGCTCATCCATACCACATCAGTTCTCATCCGTGACACATCCGTGCCACTACAGTTCCCATCCATGCCACTACAGTGCCCATCTGTGCTACTACACTGCCCATCTGTGCTACTACACTGCCCATCCGTGCCACTACAGTGCCCATCCATGCCACTACACTGCCCATCCGTGCCACTACACTGCCCATCCGTGCCACTACACTGCCCATCCATGCCACTACACTGCCTATCCGTGCCACCACAGTGCCTCACAATAGTGTAAAAGGTAGTCAAATTAGATTTGAAATGTATGCCCCTAGAACACCTGACGGTGCTCCCTGCATGTTGGGCCTCTGTATGTGGCCAGGCTGTGTAAAAGTGTCACACATGTGGTATCACCACACTCAGGAGGAGTAGCAGAATATATTTTGGGGTGTCATTTTTGCTATGTACATGCTGTGTGTTAGAAATATTGTATAAATGGACAACTATGTGTAAAAAAAAAGCGTTTTCATTTTTTTTCCACATTTTCCAAAAACTTGTGGAAAAAATTACATGTTCAAAAGACTCATTATGCCTCCTAGTATATACATTGGGGTGCTTACTTTCCAAAATGGGGTAATTTTTTGGGCGTTTCCATTGTCCTGGTGCTCCAGGACCTTCAAAAGTGCAAGAGGTAGTCAAGAAATGATATGTGTAATTTATGCTCCTATATCGCCTGATGGTGCTCCCTGCATGTTGGGCTTCTGTATGTGGCCAGGCTGTGTAAAAGTTTCACACAGGTGTTATCGCGAGGAGGAGTAGTGGAATGTGTTTTGGGGTATAATTTGTGGTATGCATGTGCTGGGTGTGAGAAATAACCTGTTAACATATGACAATTTTGTGAAAAAAATAAAAAGAAAAAAAAAATCTTCATATTGCAAAGAATTGTGGGAAAAAATTACAACTTCAAAATTCACCATGCCTCTTACTAAATACATTAGAATGTCTACTTTCCAAAAAGGGGTCATTTGGGGGGTATTTGTACTTTCCTGGCTTGTTATGCCTCGTACACACGGGACGACGATCGTATACAACAGGTCGTACTAACGTATGTGATATCGATCGTTCGTATGCGCGATTAGAACAGCCGGACATATGACGGTCATACAAGGGAGTTGTATGTGCAAACTAGAAAACTTGGTCGTACCAACAAGCGCTCATACGACCGTTGTATCGTGTGTACAGAGCAGTTGGTACAACAAGTTGTCGGACCGACTTTGAAAAAGGTTCCTGTACTACTTTTGTCCGACTTTGATCCTACTTCAGCCCATTGAAAGGCATTGAAGTCGGATCAAAGTCGGATCAGTGTCCTCACTGATCCGACTTTGGCATGCGACTTGTGCTCTGGGGATCATGAAGGGGAACACCACACCAAATTAAAAAAAAAACTGGCATGGGGTCCCCCTCCAGGAGCATACCAGGCCCTTTGGTCTGGTATGGATTTTAAGGGGAACCCCATGCCGAAAAAATGGCGTGGAGTCCCCCCCATAATCCATACCAAAACCTTATCCGAGCACACAGCCCGGCGGGCCAGGAAAGGGGGTGGGGACGAGCGAGCGCCCCCCCCCTCCTGGACCATACCAGGCCGTGTGCCCTCAACATGAGGAGTATGGGTGCTTCGGGGCAGGGGGGGCTCTGCCCCCCCACCCCAAAGCACCTTGTCCCCATGTTGATGAGGACAAGGGCCTCGTTACCCTGGCCGTTGGTTGTCGGGTCTGCGGGCAGGGACTTATCGGCATCTGGAAGCCCCCTTTAACAAGGGGGCCCCCAGATGCTGGCCCCCCACCCCATGTAAATGAGTATGGGGTACATCGTACCCCTACCCATTTAGCTGGAAAAAAATATGTACAAAAAAACATACTACACAAGTTTTTAAAATATTTTATTAAATCAGCTCTGGCGGTCTTCTCCCCTCTCCCCCCTCTTTCTTCTCCTTCTCTGCGGCGTCTTCTGTTCTTTTGCCGGTCTTCTCCGCTGTCCTCTTCCCTCTGTTCTTCCTCTCTTCTTCTTCCCATGTTGACACGACGCAATCTCCTTCACGAATGCCCTCTCCGCTGTGTGCTGTGCCTTATATTGGCAAGGGGCGGGGCCATCCGCTGACATCACCCGGCAGGCCCCACCCCCTGTGATGTCACAGGTGTTGCTGTGACATCATAGGGGGTGGGGCCTGCCGGGTGATGTCAGCAGATGGCCCCGCCCCATGCCAATATAAGGCACAGCACACAGCGGAAACGGCATTCGTGAAGGAGATCGCGTCTTGTCAACATGGGAAGAAGAAGAAGAGAGGAAGAACAGAGGGAAGAGGACAGCGGAGAAGACCGGCAAAAGAGCAGAAGACGCTGCAGAGAAGGAGAAGAAAGAAGACCCCTCAGAAGATGGAAGACCCCTTAAAAGAGCCGAAGAAAGAAGACACGTGAGAGGGGAGAAGACCGCCGGAGCTGATTTAATAAAATATTTTAAAAACTTGTGTAGCGTGTTTTTTTTGTACATATTTATTTCCAGGTAAATGGGTAGGGGTATGATGTACCCCATACTCATTTACATAGGGTGGGGGGCCGGCATCTGGGGGCCCCCTTGTTAAAGGGGGCTTCCAAACTCCGATAAGTCCCCACCCGCAGACCCCGACAACCAACGGCCAGGGTTGTCGAAAAGAGGCCCTTGTCCTCATCAACATGGGGACAAGGTGCTTTGGGGTGGGGGGCTCAGAGCTCCCCCTGCCCCGAAGCACCCATACTCCCCATGTTGAGGGCATGCGGCCTGGTATGGTCCAGGGGGGGCGCTCGATCATCCCCTCCCCCTTTCCTGACCTGCCCGGCTGCGTGCTCGGATAAGGTTCTGGTATGGATTTTGGGGGGACCCCACGCCGTTTTTTCGGCATGGGGTTCCCCTTAAAATCCATACCAGATCAAAGGGCCTGGTATGCTCTTGGAGGGGGACCCCATGCCAGTTTTTTTTTTTAATTTGACGTGGAGTATCCCTTCAAGATCCCCAGAGCACAAGGTGCCTGACATTGTCGGGATCAAAGTCGGATCCCTGTTCACAGACAAACGGTCTGACTTTGACCCTATGTAGGACCGTAAATCACACAGCAAAGTAGGATCAAAGTCGGACCTTTTTTTGTCGGATAGTGTGAACCCAGCCTAACCACTAATGCAAAAAAACACTTCTACACTAACCACTAATGCAAAAGGTCACTTTTCCATTGAGCAACAATGTAAGGGGGCGTTATGCTGACCATTAATGTAAAGAGGTATGTCTCTACTAACCACCAATGTAAAGAGGTATTTCTCCATTGACCACTAATGTTAGGGGGCACTTCTCTATTAATGTAAGTGAACACTGGGGTTGATTTGCTAAAACTGGAGAGTGCAAAATCTGGTGCAGCTGTGCTTGGTAGCCACCCGGCTTCTAACTTTTGCCTGTTCAATTAAGCTTTGACAACAAACATGGAAGCTGATTGGTTTCTATGCAGAGCTGCATCAGATTTTGCACTCTACGATTTTAGTAAATCAATCCCACTGTCTTAATTTCTGGTCATTCTTAATATTTGCTACAATTTGTGATTATTGGTAAAAGTTGTTTTGCCACATAGAGGGAGATTTCAAACAATTGTTAAAAACAAGTTTTTGAAATACACTAGGTACACTTTTAATGCTTTCTCCGATAATGGGCATTTTTCTGTTTTGAACCGTGTGACAAGAACTGTTTTACCCAATATAGTGTACCAGTTGCTCCCATTGAAGGATACTCTGGAAAGGAACTGAGTCTTTTGGGATGAACATTTATCTTGCCATTGTGAAGTGTTCTCCTAGAGATATTTGGCAAGCAGTTCAGTAGAATCTGTTATCACACACTAAAGGTGCTGTCAACTTGGATCTGCCTTGTTGCCCTCGATCTCCTGTCTACAAATTGCAAATATATCTACAATAAGACGAGTGTTATGTAACCAATATAGTTTACGTTCCTTAAATAGCAGAGAACGATGACCCAATTTACAATCAGCAACCATATAGCAAACATGAAGACTCATTTCCCCCTGTAAAATGTACATTGTTTTTGCAGAAGGCAATGAGATGTCTCATTTACAGACCTGTATACGTGCAGCTTATTGCACTGTCTTGTATTGTACATGTGGAAAGGCTGGCTGTACCAAATAAAGCTCGCCTTTCCTGATGGATGTTAGATACAGATTTTTGAGAGATTTAGTGAAGCTGAGCTGTAGTTGACATGGTGGGATTAAGAACATAGACTGGATGGCAGCCAATATTCATTAGGAATAGGTAAGTAGCGGATTGTCTGAGAAACTATGCACTGATAATCACCTCCTCTTAAAAAGATTTGTTTTTGGTCATTTGGTCATACCAAAATCTCTCTCCATGTTTAGAATAACAATTAGTAAATTATTTTATTCCAAAGCAAGATTCTTTTCAAGCAGTTTTTAATAAATTAAATCTTACTTCCTTATATATAATTAGGCATGCAATATCGCAGGCATATGAAATAAAATCTTGACTGTATTATTATTTAATTATTTTACAATACTGCTGCATTTTCTTTTGGCAGAACATTTTCAGCACATCTATCATTTATAGTTTTTATACTTATATTGTGCTTTCTTATTTGTATGCACTTCATTTATTTGCATTAAAATTATTTTGATTATCCGAATTGTATAAGACTCATCATTGTTATTTGGAAAATATTAAAATTTAATTCTCAACGGACAGAACGCAGTTACCAACTCTATACCTGCTTTGCGGTATTAGCTTGGTTTTAATATATATACAATATTATTGCCTGATATGTAATATAATATTTATTGTATTGTATTTTTCTTTGTGTTTGAGAAGACTGCATTCATAATACTTAAGATAAATAAAACGAGTTGATGGAAAGTGCAAAGAGCAGTGATCATATGGAAGAGTATCTCAGTGAATAAAATTGCTATTTTGTGTACATTAGTGATGGGTGAACGGTTCAGGCCGAGCATCTGTTCGGCCCCAAACATACTGCATACTGCACAGTGCATTCTAAGCCCTGATTGGCTGAAGCAATGAACCTGACCACTGGTTAGGTGAAAGGTTTTGCCCAGTCAGGGCACAGTGAATAGCTGGTTGTTAAGGATCTGGCCAGGAAGCTGCTGCGTCCTTAACAATGGATGAGTCATCAGCTGTCAGCGGGCTGACAGCGGAATGAGAAAGAAAAACATTGCCGGCAATACAAAAATGTTTAAAATAATGGCGTGGGGGGTCCCCCCCAATCCATACAAGGCCCTTTGGGTCTGGTATGGATTTTCAGGAGAACCCCATGCCAAAATCAGTTTAACCATTTGCCGACCGTCAACCACAGGTTGACGGCGACAAAGTGGCTCGATATCGCAAACCGCCGTCATACGGCGAGATCATGCACTGTGAGCGCGCGCGCGCCGCCGGAGGCCTGCCTGCATGCTCACTGTGTTCGGGGGGCCAGGAAGCGGGTGCGGCAGACTCGATCGCCTCCGGCTACCCAAGATGCCCGCTCATCTTGAAAGAACGGAGGTCCGTGTAAGTAAACACGGACCTCCGTTCTGTGAGAGGGGGAAGGGCTGTGATCACAGCCTTCCTCTACATGAAAGCTGTGATCACTTCCCTTCCCCTGCTAGGGCAGCCCACACACAGTTAGAACACGCCCAGGGAACACAATTAACCCTTAGAGCGCCCCCTGCAGGTTAACCTCTTCACTGCCAATGGCATTTACACAGTAATCAGTGCATTTTTATAGCACTGATCGCTGTATAAATGCCAATGGTCCCAAAAAAGTGTCAAAATGGTCCGACATGTCTGCCCCAATATCGCAGTACCGCTAAAAATCGCAGATCACCGCCAAATATGAGGAAGAATATAAAACGGCCAAAACCGATGAAAAAAAATTTTTTTTGTATTTTTTTTTTGTATTTTAGCAAAAAGTAAGAAATTTGTTTTGATTTGCAAAATTGTCGCTCTTCTTTTGTTTATAGCAGCGATCAGAAATGACGCAGCGATGATCAAATACCACCAAAAGAAAGCTCTATTTGTGGGAAAAAAAGGACGCAAATTTTGTTTGGGTACAACGTCGCACGACCGCGCAATTGTCAGTTAAAGCGACGCAGTGCCGAATCGCAAAAAGTGCTCTGGTCCTAAAGTGGGAAATCCTTCCGGGGCTGAAGTGGTTAAAAATGGTGTGGGGTACCCCCAAAATGCATCCCAGACCCTTATCTGAGCATGCAGCCTGGCAGGCCAGGAAATGGGGGGATGAGTGAGCACCCCCCTGAACCATACCAGGCCACATGCCCTCAACATAGGGGGGTGCTTTGGGGCGGGGGGCTCTGCCCCCCTGGACGGTGGTTGTGGGGGTCTGCAGGCAGGGGGCTTATCAGAATCTGTAAATCCCCTTTAACAAGACCCCACTACCCCATGTGAATGAGTATGGGGCACATTGTATAATAAAACTCCACTAAAGTTTATAGATGAATAATTCTTTACAATACATCCTGGCCATTTTTAAGGCTTAAAGGGAACGTATTGTCAAAATTACTATGGGAATCTGGGCACTTTACCAATGCAAAAAAAAAGAAATTGGCTAAATATCAAACAGTGAAGAGAAGGTCCCCTTTTAAGGTGACTTGGAGGGCACCATTAGAAAAAAGCTCAATACTTTAAATCACATGGGAGATGCTTCTAAGTTGTACAGTATGTGGTGTCATGAAACTATACATTTTTCATAATGTTACCGATCAGTAATATTTTCACTAACAGAGCAAAATGAAGCAAAACTGCATTCTGCCATTGTATATTTTGGTTATTTTTTAATTTTTAGTTTAGGTTAGCTTGGCTGATTCACAATTTAGGAAAAAAATGCTAATGGTAATTTTGCCTGCCACACCTTAATGTCTTAATAGGGTTATAGTCCTCATGAATGGAATGGTGGAAGTAGCAGCCACAACAGACCTAAAAGCTATAGAAAGGTAAAATCCATATCAGACTCAAAGGGGTTGATTTACTAAAACCAGAGAGTGCAAAATGTACTTAGTTACATAGTAGGTACAGTTGAATAAGCACAATAGTCCATCCAGTTCAACCTGTGTAGGTGTATGTGTGTCAGTGTTGATAGTTATTTCCCATATCCCTGTATGTTGTGTTTTTTAAGATGGACGTCCAAGAGTCTTTTAAAAATATCAGTACTCCCCACTGACACCACCAATTGTGGAAGAGAGTTCCACATCCTTATTGCCCTGATAGTGAAAAACCCCCTGCACAGCTTAAGGTTAAACTGCTTCTCTTCTAATCTCATTGTGTGGCCCTGTGTCCTCTTACACTCCCTGAGACTGAATATTTTTTTTCCTATGCTGGTATCACCATTGAGGTATTTGAAAATTGCTATCATGTCCCCTCTCAAGCATTGCTTCTCCAGCCAGAATAAATTTAGTGCTTGTAGTCGCTCCATGTAATTGAGGTCCTCCAATCCCCTTATTAATTGCGTTGCCCTTCTTTGGACTCTCTAGCTCTAGCAGATCCCTTCTAAGGACTGGTGACCAAAACTGGACAGAATACTCCAGATGTGGCCTAACCAAAGTGGCAGGATTATAGTTTTATCTCTGGAGTATATCCTTTTTATGCATGCTAAAATTCTGTCGGCTTTGGTAGCTGCAGCTTGACCTTGCATCCTATTGCTCAGTCTGTCTTCCACTTTCTCCATCCTTGGTTCCCCCAGGAGTTCTTCCCCTAGTGAGTAGTTTGCATTTATGTTTTTTTTTTTCCAAATAATTTTTATTGAGTTTTGCACAAAACAGAACAAAAGAAAAAGTGCATATATCATGAATTATCACATAAAAGTTTAAGTACAGGTTATACACTGTGAAGCATATCTACAGAAAAATACACATATCGGTTGACTAGTTTAGTAATTACCAACGGTCATATTCTGCATTGCGAGGGGGCAACGTCCGCCGCTCCCCTCTCCCAGACACCCCCTCTGGGAACATGTTGTGCCGAGGGGGGGAGGCAGACGCCCCCACCTCATTTCACTGGTTTAGGTGTGCGAAGCTATGTGATGAAATGGGGAAACAGAAGAAAAAGGGAAAAACACTATTCAGGGTAATGTCCCTTCTTTATCTAGCCATGCGGACCATTTTTTGTTGTAATTAGGTAAAGTGTGTTCAGATAGTGCGAACATTCGTTCGTGTAGGCTGTGGAGGCGGACTGAGGTGATTACCTCTATGACGGAGGGCGGTTCTAAGCTTTTCCATCGTTTGGTGATCGCCAGTTTGGCCGCTAGTAGTGTGTGGGTTATTATAAGTTTGTATTGGTGGGGGATTTGGTCAATGCCTATATTGAGAAGGGCAAATTCTGGGGTTGGAGTTACAGTTATGTTGGTAATATGGTGCAAGAACTGGAACACGTCAGCCCAAAATTGGGTAAGTTTATCACATTGCCACATGATGTGTAGAAGATTACCATCTCTTCCACAGTGTCTCCAACATGTGGGAGTAGTGCTAGGGGAGAATTTGTTGATTTGTACAGGAGTTATATACCATCTAAGGTTTATTTTCAGGCTAAGTTCCCATAAGTTAGCGGCTCTAGTGGCTCCATATGTTGTTTTGATGGCTGCTGTCCATTGCGAGGGGGTAAAGGTTCTCCCCAAGTCCTTTTCCCAATTTAAAAAGGGCTTAAGTTTAGAGAAGGAGTTCTTATTCCCTATAAGGCTGTAAAATAGCGAAATGCCTTTAAGTTTGCTAGTCGGTTTGGTCAGGTATTCTACAATGTCCCCATGCAACTGTAAACGGAGGTAAGGATTTCTCAGTAAGCAGTAGGTCAGTTGGATATATTTAAAGTAGTCATTCTTAGCTAGGTCATAGGTTTGGGTAAGGGTCGTGAAGGGTTTGATAGAATCTTGCTCATATAAGTTTGAAATGTGTGAGATTCCCTTCCTCATCCAGGTTTTCACCGGGAAATCAGGGATCAGGAATGACACTACATTGAATGGTACAGGAATGATTGAGGGAGATGCCCCTTTAGGTATTTTTTTCCTGCACAAATCAAATGCCTCAACAGTCGCGCAAATGGATGGAGAGAGTTGAGCTTTCTTGGGCCTTAGTGACGGTTTACTGAAGAGCCATGCTACCAGGTCGTTACCCGGGATCTGGAGGGCTTCCATGTCCCGCCATGGACTAGTTATCTTGGTATTAAACCAGGGCTTGATTTGGGCCAGAATGGCTGCATAATAATAATCCTTGATAAGAGGGTATCCTGCTCCTCCCATCCTATTGTGGTTGGTAAGGTTTACTATAGAGCTTCTAGCTTTGGTTGTTTGCCAGATATGTTTTCTTATTAATTTTTGTATGGCTGTGAAGAAGGATGGTGGGACTGGAATGGGTTGATAGCCGTAAATTTTACCAACACAATGGGGTTTAAAATATATAGAAGTCTAGGAATGGGTAAGGTCAGGGTGGTAGGAAGAAGTGTCGGTATGTTTTTAATTATTCTTTTGTATAGACCGTTTGTTGGTTTCGATCTTCGAGATATCATTTGGAATGGTTGGTGTTATCCTACCCTCCTCGTCCTATGGGAGAATAGTTCCTAATAATAATACGTCGGTAAGACCGGGTTTAGTTCGGGACCAAATTATGGTTCTATTGATCAGGTACCGCCCTGTACCTTCGGGAGGTCTAGGGCCCATTGCTGGACCATCGTACCGAGAAG
>BLSH010383775.1:285134-295162 GCA_018402905.1 Glandirana rugosa | reverse complement strand
TTTAAATGTCCACTGATTACTGTGTAAATGTCATTGGCAGTGAAGGGGTTAACCAGCAGGGGGCAGTGAAGGGGTTAAATATGTTCCCTGGGTGTGTTCTAACTGTGGGGGGGCAGGGCTGCTCGGGACATGACAGATCTAACTGATCCCAGTGACAGGGATCAGTAGATCTGTTATGTCCCATTCACAGAACGGGGAACCGCCGTGTTTACTTCGGCGGTTCCCCGTTCCTCCTCTCTGAAAGGAGATCGCGGGTCTCCGGCGGACATCGGGTCCGCCCGACCCGCGGGCACGCTCCCGCGGGCGCGAGCGGCGCGTGCACGTGCCGCTCGCGCCCGCGGGAGCGCGCCCAGCACGAGCCAAATGGGAGGACGTCTATTGACGTCCTCCCGGCATTTTAGAGCCGCGCTGCAGCCGTCATTCGGCTATAGCGCGGGCGGGAGAAGGTTAAAAAAAAAATATTCTAAATACTACATTTGCGGCTAGCGGTGCATTTCTTGCACAAAAACAAAAAGTGCGTCTACATTCCTGGTTTGAAAAAAAAATATTCTAAATACTACATTTGTGGCCAGCAGTGCATTTCTTGCACAAAAATAAAAAGTGCGTCTACATTGCTGGTTTAAAAAAAAAATATGTTTTAAATACTACATTTGCGGCCAGTGGTGCATTTCTTGCACAAAATTAAAAAGTGCGTCTTCATTGCTGGTTTAAAAAAAAAGAATAATAGATAATGCTATATAGTACATTTGCACCTTGCTGTGCATTTCTTGCACAAAATTAAAAAGTGTGTCGACATTGCTGGTTTAAAAAAAAAAAAAAAAATACTGCTACATAGTACATTTGCACCTTGCTGTGCATTTCTTGCACAAAATTAAAAAGTGCTTTGACATTGCTGGTTTAAAAGAAAAAAAAATAGTGCTACATAGTATATTGGCACCTTGCTGTGCATTTCTTGTACAAAATTAAAAAGTGTGTCTACATTGCTGGTTTAAAAAAAAAAAGAATAATAAATAGTGCTACATAATACATTTGTACCCTGCTGTGCATTTCTTGCACAAAATTGATAAGTGCATCGACATTGCTGGTTTAAAAAAAAAAAAATAGTGCTACATAGTACATTTGCACCTTGCTGTGCATTTCTTGCACAAAATTAAAAAGTGCATCTACATTGCCGGTTTAAAAAATAATATAAATTTGTGCTAAATAGTACATTTGCGTCCAGAATGAGGAGAGTGTCAAATAAGGGACGTGGTCATGGTCATGGTGCTGCTGGTGCTGCTGGTGTTGGTGGTGTTAGTGAAGCTCCTGTTGCAAGGAGAGGATGTGGTCGATCTGTGCCAGCTACACGCACAAGTGAAACACCTTCCTCAGGTGCGAGTAGCCGAGAGGACCTTCAACGTTATATGGTAGGCCCGAATGCCGCTCAACGAATGGTGAGGCCAGAACAAGTACAGGCGATAGTAGATTAAACCATGGTGCATTTTATATGGAAAAAGTGAACCCGTGCTAGAACATCTCTGGGTTTGTCTGCAGATAGTGATCTTTTTTTTTTTTAATATGTCTGAATATTTTGGGGGGCTACCCCAATTAGAAAAAAAAAACCAAACAAACAAAAAACAGTGTTGGCTACCTCCTCCACCGCCACTTCCACCTACACCGCCACGGTCACTGCCTCCTCAACCTCCCACTCCACATCCACCTCCTCCTCCATTTTTTTTTAATGTGATTTTAAGTTATTTCCCTATCCACATTTGTTTGCAGGACACTTGTCCTACTTTTACCCCCATTTTGCTTCCCTTTGCAGCCCTCTAGCCCTTTCCAGAACTTTTTTTAGAGCCATTTTAGTGCCCATCTTCAGGAAAAATACCAGGACTTTAACACAATATGGAGAAGGCATTCAAGTAGCAGCAGATGGGTAGCTGTCCTATCCATGAAGAAGCAGGGTGGGGACCCAAGCCCCATTTCGCAGTCATCAATGGGGTACAGGCAGTCTCGGGTTACAAACAAGGTAAGGTCTGTAGGTTTGTTCTTAAGTTGAATTTGTTACAGGTACATTTTTAAATGTAACTTCAGCCAAAAAAAAATATTTTTAAGCTTTTTGGATAGCATAGAGAAGGGTTAACACCCCTGCAATGTTTGTTTTGCTGTCTATTTTATCCAATGATAATTGGATTTTGAAAAATTTGGGTTGTTGTGCAAACAAACCTTGGCGATAAAGCATCAGTGAAGACACCTTTTTCCCATAATAACTCTTACAGGAGTGAATTTCCCTTCCTAGGAGTAGATTTCCTCTCACTTCCTATTGTCTACCTCCGTTTGTAAGTAGGAGTCGTTTGTAAGTTGGATGTTTGTAACTAGGGGACCGCATGTATATGGTTATAGAAAGGAACTGGGTGCAAGAAACTGCAGGAGATCAACAACACTAAGATGCAACAACATGAATAAAGGGGAATATTAGCATTAAAAAAATATATACTATGGCAGTTGGTTAAAATACACAGCGATTTAGCCAACTAACTGTAATTTGCATCTACTTTAACATAAATGTGTAATGAAAGCTGCATGTTAGGTATAGAGGCTCCTTAAGTGTTTAATGAAACAGCTCTTCAGTAACTAAAAAGAAACAAATAAAGGTTCTGTTCTTATAGATAACAATCTGTTTCCTCAGATTTGCTATATTGTCAGCAAAGCAATGAGTCATTTTTGCACAGTGTTCCGTGTAGGCTGAAGACAACAGTGAACTGTACACAGGCCCTTATCTTATTACCACTAAGTCATCTAACCTCATTGGGAGACACTAGAGACATTAACAAATAGTCGTTTCACAAGGTAAAGGAAGAGTAAGAGTCAACATTTGTACAGGTTACTGATTCACCTGTTTTGATTGAGACCCTTTAACTTAATCATTGACTGTTTTCTTAAACACTTGGCTATCACAAAAAAGCAGAATGAAAATGGTAAGATAACACCCAGAAGGTTTTTCATTATGTGTCACTGATACGGTCTGTGAAAAGCAATGACCTTTGTAGGGTAATGCAATGCATGTTTCACTGCTCAGAGAAGGATGATCTCAAATTAAAGCACTAAAATACCAACAGATCATCAAGAACTGATAAAATTGTGCTGTTTCTTTGAAGCGGCATATACTTTTATCAGTCTGTAAATCATTTATGTGTTTCAACAATGTAGTCACTTGTTTTAAATGTTAAAGATTTACAAGTTATATTCTGTCAGCTAATGATCACCTGTGGTAAAAAGAAGTGTTAAATACCTGTCAAATTTTCAGGTCAGTAGTTGTAAAATCAATATACAAAGTTGCATTTTTTGTTGTTGAAGCACAGACAGATTTTTAAGGTACTATTGGACTTTAGAACATCACTGCCCAATCGTATTCATTTCATGATGATAGGACAGTGATAAGGAGTGGACCTCTATTTATAAACACAGAACAGCCAAATAATTGTTGTACCACCAGGCTAGCAATGCACACAAAGCCTAAGCAATGCACACAGTTATCCTCTCCTTTACATACTGCCCCATCATACCCTACGCACTCCTCTTCTGTACATACTGCCACCATCATACCCTCCGCCCTCCTCTCCTTTATATACTACCCCCATACTACCCTCCACACTCCTCTCCTGTACATGCTGCCACCATCATACCCTCTGCACTCCTCTTCTGTATATACTGCCACCATCACACCCTCCGCACTCTTCCTCTTTATATACTGCCATCATCACACCCTCCACACTCCTCCTCTTTATACACTGCCCCCATCATACCCTCTGCACTCCTCTCTTGCACATACTGCCCCCATCATACCCTCCGCACTCCCCTTCTGTACATACTGCCACAATCATACCCTCCGCACTCCTCTCCTTTATTTACTGCCCCATCATACTTTCCGCATTCCTCTCCTTTACATACTGCCCCCACCATACCCTCCGCACTCCTCTCCTGTACATACTGCCACCATCAGACCCTCTGCATGTTAGATAGCCTGATAGCAGGAAACGGGCTGTCAATAAACACATCTATTATGAAAATGTAGCCAGATCATTTGTAAATGTTTGATTGACATTTTCCCAGGTCATAGAATAAGTTCCCCATGGGCATGGGCATGGACATTTTTTGGATTTGTTTTTCAGTCTAATCCAGTTAGAAAGAGGGAAATCATGCCTACTGTGCTGACAGTTTTAAGGAGCCAGTTAATCCCATTCATCTTCCTTGGGCAACCTCTGGTATTTTCTTCCAATCACTGGTTTTCATACCATTATCTTCCTTTCTGGTCAAGCATGCTGATCTTAAGCTACTTTGACATCTGCTGGCCTAAACGCAGATGGTAGAAGTCTGTATTGTTAACATCAGGGGCATTACTTGGATTGCTAAATACCTGGAGTATTCACAGGCACAGGTGGATAAATGCTGCAGTGCTCGGTGGCGAAAAGAGGGCTTGGCTGAATTACACTACACCGTGGAATTAGCGTAAAGGAGGTTTGTAAAATAGAATTTATACATATTAACATTGGCATGCACAGGGGGTGGGCCAGGTGTGCCTGCGCACACCCTAAGCACTATGTGCAGTACCGATTCCCCCTATTGACTGGGCTTTCCCTTTCTTGGCTCCCCCACCCCGCAGTGCTGCTGGCTTTCTCTGCCCCCCCCAGCTGCTGTGGGGGAAGTTTCAGGATGGAGAGTGTGGGAAGGGGCTAGTAAATATGTACCAGTGCCTTCCTTTTCTAAACAAACACAGTGAACACACTCACTCACTGTGTTCATTCAAAATGGAAGCATAGTAAACGATGTTACTATGTTTCCTTTTGTGAATGAACAGCAAGCCGCTCAGCACAGAGCACTGCCCATTCATGCACTGTCCCATGAAACTGAGGCTGCAGAGAATGGCATGTGTATTTGAGCTTTGTGGTTCATACCCTAATGCAATAGGCTGCACACACCTATGCGTATTAACTGTGTACACTGCACATATCTAATGGAATCTTTGTAAACAGAAAATATGTAACAGTCTCACAGACAAGATATTTTTTTCATTAATCACTTTACATACATAATCATATTACATATATTTTTTTGCACACAGAGCTGGAGACTACTTAGCAACCAGCAACTGTTGAGAAAATTATTTTTTTGGACAAATATATGTCCCATACAGCACAGCTTACAGAGTGCATCAATCTGGTTTATGTACTGTAAAATATAGCATATGAAATGGAGCAGCCATAATTTTGTAGCATAAAGAGTGCAGTTGTCATAGGTATGTAAAGTACAGCACAGCTAAAAGAAAGCACAAATCAAAAGCATGTAATGTATTAGCCCTAACATTGGTGTCAGAAGGAGAAAAACTACCTTAAATTTGTGTCGGGTTGGCAAAGGCTGACCAATAAATTGGTGACATGAGTATGTGCACTAAAAGGCTATAGTAAATTAAATATGTAGACTCCAGTGATTACCTTACAATAAGAAGCCATGATATGGACAAGTGTGTGCAGTGTGCACAGTGCGTGATGCCAGAAGGAATGATTGGAAAGAAATGAGGGTCTTGTATGCTCCCAGCCCAGCCTGGGTCCCGCCCAGCGCCACGCAGGCTTGACATTATTGCTGTTATTAATTAATTATTAAATATTAATTATTGCTGTTGCCAGTTTTCTACATATTATTATGTTTGTTACATGGTGTCATTTTAGACACAAACCTATGAATGAAAAGTGTTTTACATGCTATGCAACAATGTAGCAATAAACCTTGTGTTTTTGAGAATGAATGCGTTTTCCTTGCCGCACATACCTCATATAAAGTCCCACCTATTTCCTCTTTGTTGTAACTGTCCCATATATTCGTGTCAGTTAGATAAGGTAAGACTCATGTCACCACAGGGTCAATTTGAAACAGGAGAAGAAGGTAGAACAGGTAGAAGAAGAGGAAATGTTCTTCCCTTCTTGGCAGCTGTTTTGAAAGCCGCCGATTTGCTGTTTAATGGGTATTAAATATTTATTTTTTAACATCTATTTTAAATTATTATACATACATTATATTGTCAAAAGTATTGCGACACTTGCCTTTACACACACATGAACTTCATCCCAGTCTTTGTCCGTAGGGTTCAATATTGAGTTGGCCCACCCTTTGCATCTATACCAGCTTCAACTCTTCTGGGAAGGCTGTCCACAAGGTTTAGTGTGGAGTGTGTCTATGAGAATGTTTGACCATTCTCCCAGAAGTCCATTTTCATTTGTCAGGCATTGGACGGGAAGGCCTGGCTTGCAGTGTCCACTTTAATTTGTCCCAAAGGTGTTCTATCGGGCTGAGGTCAGGACTCTGTGCAGGCAAGTCAAGATCAAACTCACTCATCCATGTCTTTATGGACCTTGCTTTGTACACTGGTCTAAATCAATTGGTGGAGGGGGAATTATGGTGTGGGGTTATTTTTTAGGGGTTGGGCTTGGTCCCTTAGTTCCAGTGAAAGGAAATCTTAAGGCATTAGCATACCAAGACATTTTGGACAATTTCATGCTCCCAACTTTGTGGGAACAGTTTGGGGATGGCCCCTTCCTATTCCAACATGAATGCGCACCAGTGCACAAAGCAAGGTCCATAAAGATATGGATGAGTGAATTAGCTCCAAGACATTCTTTCCTCACACTCCAGTAGGCAATGCTGGGCATTGCAGACCTGGAGCACTAGCGGAAAGATCTGGGGCACATGTCTCTGGTACCTGATGAAATCAATGCCAGTGGTTAACAGGTGGCAAGTTTAATTTGTGTCAGTACTTGAGCACAAATTTGCTTCTGGTCCATGAGCTTTAAAACTTCTGGAAATCCTGATCACTAAATGTATGCCTATCAGTTCTCTTAGTATGTGTGAACCTGATGTTTTTTCGTTCAAGCAGCGCTTGCTAGCTGTGTTTTCTTTCCCTTGTTACTTTTCATAAATAACAATTGCATGTAATTTCATATAACAGTAGTGTGAATATATAAATGAATAAATACACAGGTATATTAAAAAATCATATATAAAATATAACAATAAAGTGCTGTGCTCTGTGCAGAAAAAAGTTTTTGGTGTGCAGTCCGTAACATGTATATGTGAAAATAACTCTTGCAGTCCCAAATATAATGCTGCTTTAAATCTTCTACGTGGAATAATGCTTCAGATTTTTCCTCAATAAAGTGCTCATGCTGAAAATTTTCCGTGCTGAATGGTGGTAAAAAATAAGATCTCAGGGTGTTGTGCCCTGCTTACCAGATTCTTTTGACCCTCCAACCGTACGGTGTGGAGAGGTCGTGCGCGCTTTAGGTCTATAATCCGACCTAAGGATATTGATGTCCTCTCCTTCCTCTCGCTCTTTCCTCGATTACCATTCCATGTGTGGATGAAAAAAGGAATAACTCATCGTATACCTCTATAAACGGTTTATTGGCCAAAAACTTTCACAGTGCAAACATTATATGACAAATTTGCTGTAAACTGTGATTGCTCCGTGATCTGCTCACGCTGCTATGCAGTTTCTTTCTACCTGCTTACAGTGCAGACAGTTCAAACAGAGCGTGGCCTCTCGCACCTTGTGTCACTGACGCGTTTCGTCACTTCCTGTGACGTCATCGGAGGTGGATTCAAGGTGCGTTCCAGGGCCTTTTATTTACACGTCATTATTGGTAAAACTCCCACACATGTGCTTGCTAATGGGAGGTTACTCTTTGCCACTGATCAGGCTGGTCATGTGACCGTTCATTTTGTGTGTTTAGTGTTCTAAAACCGTAAACTTTATTGGAAGTTAAAATTGTGTTTCTAAAAAAAGTGTTTAAAATATGTTAAAAAAAGTTGTTGCGTATTCCCCTATGTTGTTGTTGCGAATATAAAACGGAGTGGTGTAATGGGAGTTTTTTGCTGAAGGGGTATTCAGCTTCTTAGTGTTTTCTGTAACTTAGGCAGGACCATGGGATAAAGGTAATAGTATCAGGACCAAAAGTGCCGAACATGAGGTAAGGTGAAAGAAGCATCAATATGAAAACAAAAAAACAAAAACAAAAAAACTGAACAATGTATGAGAAATTAATATGAAAAAGTGTACTATATGAGAAAAAGAAAATGAAAATAATAAATGAGAAAAATGAAAAAAGAAAAATGAAAAATTTAAAAAATATTAAATAAAATAAAAGTAAAATAAAAATAAAATAAAATAAAATAAAAATAAAAAATAAAAATAAAAGTAAAAATAAAATAAAAATAAAATAAAAATAAAAATAATAACAATTAAAATACAAATAAAAATAAATATAAAAATAAAATTAAAAATAATAAAAATAAAAATTAAAATATAAAAATATTAAAAATGAAAAAATGAAAAATAAAAAATGAAAAAATAAAAAAATGAAAAAATGGAAAAAACATTGAAAAAAATTGAAAAAATGAAGAAATGTTAAAAAATGAAGTAAATTTATAAAATGGTATGTATCCTCCCCTTATCATGCACATTTACACTGGTGTTGTTAGAAGTTGGTAATAAAACAATTTAAGTCTATTTCTACGTTCATACCCTGGGGCTGAAGACATCCTAGTTCATAGATCCACCTGGTCTCATTCTGAGATATTGCCTGTTTTCTGTTTCCTCCCCTCCAGTGTGGTTCTATTCTGTCTATACCACAGAAACTTAGCAGACTGGGATCTCTACTATGATAAATTCTGAAATGATTTGAGAGACTGTGATTTCTTATTCCCTTTTTTATGTTATACACATGTTCCCTATGTTTTCCTAGTTGTGCGGCCTACATATTGCATGCAACATGGACACGCCAACAAGTAGGTCACATGATCACTGTGGCATGTGATCAGTTTTTTAATCTCATATGTTTTGCCTGTGGTTTTTGATGTAAAGTCAGTTTGTTTTCTATGTCTCCTTTTCACCGTGGTGCATATTACACACTTTCCACAGGAGTGGAAACCTTTCAGGCTCCCGAACATAAGCTGTTTTTTGGGGGGTTCCGGGATGTTGTGTACCAATTTGTCTCTGAGATTTCTGTTTTTTCTGTAGATGAAGTTGGGTTTCTTTGGGAGGACTTGTTGTAATTTATTGTCTTTTAGTAGTAGGTGCCAGTGTTTTTTTTACTATATTCTCTATTTATTTGTATTGTCTGTTGAACTGTGTGATGAATAGAACTGTTATTGACTTATTTTTGGGTTTTTTTTCCTTAAGTGGGTCTGTTCTTTCCATCTTCCCAATCTGTTCTTTGATTTGATGCAGTCCCCTATTTTTATATCCTTTTTCCTGAAATCTAGTAATCAATAATTCTGCTGGGTTTCTATAGTCTTCCAGATTTGTGCAGTTTCTTCTGATTCTAGTCAGCTGACCTCTGGGTATCCCTCTTAACCATTGTGGATGGTGGCAGCTGTGTACTGGTATGTAGCCATTTCTATCTGTTGATTTAAAGTGCGTTTTTGTGTGCAGTTGGTTGCTACTTTTAAAAATCACCAGGTCCAAGAAATGTATTTCCTCTTAACTCCAGGTTCCCGTAAATTTTATATTGTAGGCATTGACATTGATTTCTTCCAGGAAAGTCTTCAGACCTGTGCCCTTCCATATGATGACGATGTCATCTATATACCGCCGGTATAGTTGTAATTCTGGTCTGGTCTTTGCAAATATTTAGTCATTTTCCCAGTGGCTTAGTAACACGTTTGCCACACTTGGGGCGAATTTGGCTCCCATGGCAACCCCTATGTGTTGCTCATGGTATTGGCCTTCATGCCAGAAGTAATTTCTGGCCATTGCCATCTCTAGAGCCTCTAGTATGAATTTTATTGTTCTGTTGCCAGTGTTGTTTGATGTAAGGCCCATTTGACTGCTCTCACTGCATCATCCTGGTTTATGTTTGTATATAATGATTCTACATCCACTGTTGCCATGGTCCTGCCTAAGTTACAGAAAACACTAAGAAGCTGAATACCCCTTCAGCAAAAAACTCCCATTACACCACTCCGTTTTATATTCGCAACAACAACATAGGGGAATA
>BLSH010383775.1:247806-270195 GCA_018402905.1 Glandirana rugosa | reverse complement strand
ATGCCTGCACTGTCAGAATGGGGAACCGTCGTGTTTACATCGGCAGTTCCTCATTTTTTCCCTGTGGCCACTCATCGCGACTCGGCGTCGGACATCATGTCCGTCAGAGCCGCGTGCACACTCCACAGGAGTGTGGGTTTGCCAGCTAGCGGCCATTTGCAGATCGCCGCCTTTTCACGGCCTTTCCCGTACAACGTCCACATTGCGCCATAAATATGCGGTAGGCGTTGTGGAACTGCTTAATCAACCTCCTACGCTTTATTACCTTATTTTGTGTATTTACCATATTGTGTTTTTTAGTAAAAATGTACATGGCTAACGACAAATATTTTTCCTAAAGCATACTACTGCGCATGCATGTGTTGCTACTGACAATATACCTAACGTCATTCTTTGCAGGACCACATCAAACGTTTCCCATCCCCAGGAGGAGGCGGTGGAGGAGAAAGAGGAAGAGGTGACGGGGCCAAGTGCATCCCCCATGTCAGCGGGAGAAGGACCGTCGCAGGCATCTCCCCATTAGGATAGTATACCAGAGGCACCTGCACCAGAGGTAAGTGTCCATCCATTCTGTACTGCATGGTATTTCCATCTGTACAGAAACCTTCAAATCTTTTTTCTGTTTTATTTTCAGGTTCCTGTGGAGCGTGCAGTGCCTCAACATGGGGAGATGCCTGCTGAGGTCCCTTCTCGGGGTCGTGGGCGCGGGCGTGGACGTGGTCGTGGAAGAGGAAGCACCGGCCAACTGGCTGCTAGTGGCCCTAACGAGGAGGAGGTGTTAGGGCTGTTGCAGGAGATACGGCAGGAGCGGCGGAGTTTGGATCCGTTTTTGGATACAAACAATGCAACCGCCGTCTTCTGCCGTTCTCTTTACCTTGGCCTGCAGGAACTTGGGGGAGATGAATCCAGGCTGTGCATGGATCGAATGTATGACGTCCTAAGAGACTTTAGATACGCGAAAATGCGTGGACGTCCACCTCCATTCGATCCATGCACAGTCGCAGAGGATCCCCCAATTTCCTCCAGGACAGCAACAGTCCTACCACCTCCACCCTCATACCAGCCACCTCCTCCACAACCACGTCCACTGCCCCCCATGACCCAGTATGCTGACATGCCGGGTATGCCGCCAACCCCGTCATCTTTTCCGCCCTTCCCCGAATATCCACCGTCCTCCTCCTTCTACCCTAATTACCCGTTACCCCATGGCCCCTATTTTCCTCATACCCATTCCCAATACCCTACCCCTGAGCCCAGGAACCCTCTCCCTGAGCCCAGGAACCCTCCCCCTGAGTCCAGTTCACCCACCTATCAACATTTGTAATAAAAAATATGTTATACAGATAATATGTCTGATTGTCTTTATTATCAGCCAATGTGATAATTCATGTTTATTATAATGTAGTAATTTGCATGCTGGACAGGACACGCGCATGCCAAGGACAAAATGTGTCCTTAGCATGCGCGTGTCCTGTACAGAATACTAAGTACTTTTCATGCTGGACAGGACACGCGCATGCCAAGGACAAAATGTGTCCTTAGCATGCGCGTGTCCTGTACAGAATGCTAAGTACTTTTCATGCTGGACAGGACACGCGCATGCTAAGGACAAGATGTGTCCTTAGCATGCGCGTGTCCTGTACAGAATACTAAGTACTTTGCATGCTGGACAGGACACGCGCATGCTAAGGACAAAATGAGTCCTTAGCATGCACGTGTTCTGGTCAGAATGTAATTCACTAGTAGAAATGTGCTAGATAAAAAAGACATACAATCTAGTAGAATGAATAAAATGGGTTTTATTGAGAGATTAAGTAATTTATTTAAACATGATCATCTTGCCAGGACACTTCTCCATCTGGCGAGACAAAGAAAGCTGCGAACTGATCGCGAATGGTCATTACTCGAGCAGATGCTCTTAAGTCCATGTATTGATGGCGTTGCTGGGGTGTGGGTTGTGGTTCCAGAGTACATGGATCACTGCTCCTTAAGAAGTTGTGGAGCACACAGCATGCAAGCACGACTTTGATTGCGTTTTCCACATCCAGCTGCATACTGGTCAATAACACCCTCCATTTTGCGCTGCAGATCCCAAACGCACATTCAACTACCCGGCGTGCTCTGCTCAGTCTGTAGTTGAAAATTTTTTTTTCATGGCTGAGTCCATGTCCACTATATGGCCTCATCAAGTGTTCTGCCAGGCCAAATGCCTCATCACCGACCATAACTAGAGGTAAATTTGGCTCCTCTGTGCATGGTAGGGGTCGGCTGGGCGGGATATGGAGTTGTCCTTCTTGAATACGTCGTCCAAAAGCAGATTCTCTGAAAATGCGGGCATCACCCTGGCTCCCATAGGCTCCGACATCAACGGTGATGAATTTTAAATTGGCGTCAGCCAATGCCAAAAGCACCACAGAGAAGTACTTCTTGTAGTTGAAGT
This sequence comes from Glandirana rugosa, assembly GCA_018402905.1. Taxonomy (NCBI): domain Eukaryota; kingdom Metazoa; phylum Chordata; class Amphibia; order Anura; family Ranidae; genus Glandirana; species Glandirana rugosa. Next base: position 267,755 of record BLSH010383775.1, on the reverse strand, counting down.
AACAGGATCCTGAGTGTGGTGGTTTCTTGACCCTGATATGCTTCCCATCCAGGGCCCCTATGCAGTTGGGAAACTGCGTCTTTTCCCAGAAGGTGTCCACGATATCTTCCCACAGATCTTCGGTGGGCTCAGGCATGACCACACCACCTAGCTCCTCCCAGATAGCAACACAGGTCTCCCGGACAATTTCAGACACCGTTGCCACACCAAGTAAAAAATAGTGGTGCAAACTGACAAAGCTTTGCCCCGTAGCCAAAAACCTGGAATGTGAATATTAGAAATTACATTAGAATTAGTTCACATGAACTAAGCCTACACTATCCTTATATTTAACACCAATGATGCACCTCAGGCTGGATTCACAAATGAACCGCATGCGGCTCACAGCAGGGGTCTGGTGCGTCCTGGTTCACCATTTCAGGTCCGATTTAAGCCGAGCTTTATAGCAGAATTCATACCTGAAATGTACCAGAAGTCGCACAGTGTTTGTGTGAAAAAAACGCATTGGACCTGCTGTGGTGATAGGTGAACTGGCTCCATAGAGAGTCAGTTGAAATCTCATGCTATTGCGAATTAGATGATAGGAACTCGCAAACAAGTCGCAATGATGTTAAGACTGCCTTAACCACTTGCCGACCGCCAACCGCAGGTTGACAGCGACTAGTTGGCTCGATATCGCAAACCTCCATCATATGGCGGCGGCTGCAATATCATGCACTATGAGAGAGCTGGAGGCGCGCTCACTGTGTTCTGGGGGGGCCAGGGAGCAGGTGCGGCAGACTCTATCTCCACTGGCTACCCACGGTGCCCCCCCCCCGCAGTGAAAGCACGGAGGTCCGTGTAAGTAAACTCGGATCTCCGTTCTGTGAGGGGGGAAGGGCTGTGATCACAGCCTTCCTGTAAATGGAAGCTGTGATCACGCTCCTTCCCCTGCCAGTCAAACATACAGTTAGAACACGCCCAGGGAACACAGTTAACCCTTCACTGTCAATGGCATTTACACAGTAATCAGTGCGTTTTTAATGGCCTGATCGCTGTATAAATGCCAATGGTCCCAAAACATTATCAAAATGGTCCGACATGTCTGCTAAAATATCGCAGTACCGCTAAAAATCGCAGATCGACAACATTACTAATGAAAAAATGACTAAAAAATCCACAGCAATGAATTCTCATCATCCATAAACGCGGCCACAAAATGCGTAAACCACTCTATAAACGCAGAGTGAGATTTTTTTTATCACAAATATGAGGAAAAATATAAATCGGGGAACACCGTTATAAAAAAATGTTTTTTTTTTTATTTTGGGGTTTTTTGTTTTAAAGTAAAAAAAGTAATGTGCGTTTTTTTGCATTATTGTCGCTCTGCTTTTGTTTATAGCGGCGATCAGCAACGACGCAGAGGTGATCAAATACCACCAATAGAAAGCTCTATTTGTGGAAAACAAAGGACGCAAAAATAAGTTTTGGTAAAATGCCACTCGACCGCGCAATTGTCAGTCAAAGCTACGCAGTGCTGAATCTCAAAAAGTGCTCTATTCCTAACGTGTGCAATCCTTCCAGGGCTGAAGTGGTTAACCTATCCCCTAAAAACCCCTCTTCAGAAACATACAATATATGCTACACCCCACCCCTGACTATACCCTATATATACACTACACACCAACCCCTGACTATATCCTATATATGCTACACCCTACCCCTGACTATACACTATATATGCTACACCCTACCCCTGACTATACACTATATATGCTACACCCTACTCACACCCCTAATGTGTTATAAAATAAAACTTACCGCAGTGTCACCAGCAGACGTTCCTCTGGTGACACGGAGCGCCGCATCATGGTGTCCGTCCTCATCAGTCTGGGCCGGAGCTTCTCCACTAAAGAATCAAATGCTGACACTGTCATGCGGGAAAAGTTGTGAAACTTTTCCGGGTACACGCGCAGTTCAGCAAAGATACTTGCGTAGTACCCCACTGACTGGCGTTGGGACACCATAGGGTGTACCCAGAAACGTCTTCTGCTCCTGCTGATCCTCTCCTCCTCCTCCAACGCTCTCCTCCTCCGCAACCTCCGCAAGATGATCAGCAGAATCGCCTCATCGACCTTTTGCATGAATGGATCCATGACAAAAGAATCGCTAAAGACTCGCAGAAAAACGCACAAGACTCAGAAAAAACCGCCAAAACTCCAAAACACTCACAACACTCTCTCCTCACTCTCTCCAACCAAAATGGCATCGTCACATGGTCTCCAACGTTTTTTATTGAGTTCCATTTGCATTGTGGGTAATTTGGGAGTGAATAAATTGTTGTGGGATGTCTCTTTAAAAAACGCCGGTTGACGCCGACGCTACGAAACGCTGCTAAACGCCACGGTACGCCGACGAAAAACGTCGCAAAACGCCGACGTTTTTAAGCTGACGTCGCCTGGCGTCTCTTCTAATTAATTCACATACGTCCGTGTGTATGAGGCCTAAAAAGGTAAAAGAATAAATCTGGCCCTGGGAGCATTACTAATAAACAGACCTGCCTTATATTATTAGCCATAGCAAACAAGAATGATGATATGCAAAATATAATCGTAAGTAGTGATTTAGACCCTATGCTATGGTAACCAGACCACTAAGGGATAAATTATCATTGGCTTCTATCAGTTTTACACTTACACACTTTTTTCTTGTTACATAACTCTAATGGATGGAATTGCGTTGTGCACAAATGGGTTTTATCAGCACTGCTTATGTCATATAAAAATACAATAGTAAATAATCCTGAAAAAAAAAAAAAACTGGTGTTAGTTTTTTTTGGTAAGGCCTCAGTCACATGGGGCAAATCAATGCATACACCCATGCAAGGCCGCATTGCCTGCATATGATGCACAGGTGTTCCATGCGAGCAGTCCCATTCATGTTAACTGGAACGCAGGAACTGCAAGGGCACTGTAGCGAGTCCCAGTTTCACATCCATGCAGGTGCGGGTGCGTATCCCGATGCACACTGTCTGCATTCAGGGACGCAAACCACATGGATGCACAAAACATCTGTGAATCCTGATGGCTAAAGTTGGCCCTTGCATGGGGGTACACATTGTTATGCCCTGTTACAGCAAAAATAGCAGTTTACTGTGGGGTTTTTTTGTATTCTGGTCCATGTTTATAAGTTTTTTGTATAGTAGTTGGCAGAAAATCATTAAAAATAAAACTGTGTTTTGCAAAGGTGAATAATATTTTAAATCATATCCCAATCAAAGAATAGGATTAAACATTTGTTATTAAAACTAATGATTATGTCTGCCTCTTTACAATAAGTTATATTGATCTTTCAAAATAACTGATTTAATTTTTATGTACTAAAAAAATAGGAGACAATCTAAAAAAACTGTATTTATGGTATATATACAGACATGTGAAAAAGTAAGTACATCCTATAGAAAATGTTGAATTTTCAATAAATTTGAACATTTTAATATATTTGAACAAGAAAACAATAAATCTGTATTCATACATTGCCTACAGATAAATGTGAGATGCTTTACCATTCCTGCCATGCAAATTTTGCAAGCAAGCTGTAGGACCCCCCCCAACATTAAAGTGGAATTTAAATCTGGGCATTGTCTCAGCTAGACCACAACCCTTCATTTATTCCTTCTAAGCAATTCCTTGTTGGATCTGAACGTTCCATTTCTGGTTCAGCTTCAACTTTTAGACAGAAAGCCTCACATCCTCTTCATGCACAAATTGATGCTCAATTTGGAGTTGATTAGATGACTACAAGCTATCTAGGTCCTAAAGCAGCAAGGCAACCCCAAACCTAACAACCTAGCAGCCTGTTGCATTAGGGTGTGCACCCCGAATGTACTAAAATATGGACAGCGTTAGTAGGGCAGTGGATGGTGTCAGTAAAGCACTGTACTTGTCAGTAGGGCAGAGGTTGGTGTCAGTAGGGCAGTGGACAGTGTCAGTAGTTTTTTATTATTATTTTATTTTGGGGGGCTTTGGTGAAATATCAGCATAGGGAATCTGTGCCAAATGGGGTGATTAGGGTGTGCCCAGGCACACCCAGCACGCCCCCTGCGCACGCCTATGTATGACAGTTTAGGGAGCTCAGGGGGCTGTCATTCACATTGGGGGGGTTGTATCTGGGGGCCCTTCTTATTAGTAAATCAGTTTTCCAGATTCTGATAATCTCCCTCCCACAGACACCTACCACCAGCTAGGGTGGTGGGAAGAGGCCCTTGTCCTTATCAACATATGGACAAGGTGCTAAGCACTTCCCTATGTTAAAGGCAAGTGGCCTAGTATGATTCAGGATGGGGTACATGCTTTCCCCCCTTTCCTTGTCAGCTAGGCTGCATATTCTCCCCAAAGCACCCCCATGTTAAGGGCATGTGGCCTGGTATGATTCAGGAGCTTGCTCCTCCCCTCCCTTTCCTGACCTGGTATGGATCTGGCATGGAGATTGGGGGGAACCCCATGCCATTTGTAAAAAAAAATTGGCATGGGGTGTCCCCTCCAAATCCATACCAGACCTGAAGGGCCTGGTATGGACCTGGGGGGGGGGCTTACACCTTTTTTTCACAATTTTTTTTGCAGCCAATTTTTACATTCAGCCGTCAGAGGGGAAACCCCCTGACAGCTGATGACTCATTGGCTGTTAAGCAGGCGGCAGCTGACTTCCCGGTCCATTTCTTAGCAACCAGCTATATACAGTGTTTAAAGGAGAAAATTAAAAACTGCAAAACACATCAAAAATCAGATCACAAACACAACACTTGCAGTTCTGGTGCAATTCCATTGAAGTCTATTACATGCAAAACCCTGGAAAAAAGTCCCCAGCGTTTTCCAAAAACGCACTGGCTGCAAAACTCATAGGTGTGAACATGTACCATAGGAAGCAATGTTAAATGGACTGTAGTGCATTTCTGCAAATTGCAAAATGCACTAAAAAATGCATAGGTGTGAACATAGGGTTACTCTTTGTTCAAATATGATAACAAAGTCATCAATTTTCACTTACTTTTTCATATAACTGTATACCATATATAACAGGTAAAAAGCTATTTAAATATACAGTATGTTGTTATCAAATACCAGGTTCATTTTGTTGCATATATGTTGATACACCTATAATGATAAAGTAAAAAAGCAAATGCAAAAGAAAGTAAACAAGCTTATTTTTTTTTTTTAAACATATAAAACTTGCGCAAAGGAGAAAAAAATGATAATTCTCTGTACCTGCTGTACACTAAGTGTTTCTAACCACTCACCAATTATTATTTCAATTATTACAGCGCTTACAGTACTAATAATTCATAAATCTTATGTATTGTGATTCATATATGAATCATAAATGCTTATAGTGACAAAAATCATGATTAGAATTGATTTTAAAAAAATCCAAATATTGTGAAAAATTACTCCAAAGGTATATATAGCATAGTCCCAATATTGATGTGCTCCAAAAATTACTATAAAAGTGCTCCATGATCTTCAAAAGTGCTGAAGTGCTTCAAATAGAGATCCGTGCAGTGTGCCACACTCCCCTTTTCCACTCCTACTCACCAGAAATAATGGACCCTCAGCTTTCAGTCTGGGGTCAAACAGACTTGTATCTAATGGTGGGTACCACAGAACTTTAGGTATCCTTATCAGGGTTTTCCAGTTACTGCTAGTAAACAAGTTCGAACTCCACTGGGCTCAATAAAGAGAGAGGGTATACATAGTGAAGTACTATTTAAACATTTTTTATAGTAGTCTTTTATTAAATTTTTCCAGAGATATACAGAGGAAGAGGAAATAGTACAACATTGAAGTACAATAGTGATTGTATAGAAGTAATTACCAACAACAATGCGTATATCAATGTTACATAACAGTGGGCAAGAATCAAACATATGTAGTAAAGTCTGGTCGCATGCGCGGTCTAAGTTGCGCCTGCCCAACACTGACACCCCAGAGGGAACATACTGTGTCAGAAAGTGTAGGGCAGCACAACCGATCATTGCAGAAACCTCAACTTTGGCAGGCCTAAAGCACGTGATATTAATAAAAATAAAATACAGTAGAGGGTAGTGCAAAGTCAGTAATCACTGATAAGAGAAGAGAGAGGTTGTGTCATGTTGCCTAGCAAGTGCATGGTGTTCCATCCCAAAGGAACGGCCACTCCGGTGGATTACATAGAGTAGGGTTATCATAGTTGCTACAGGTAATATTGTAGGGCATTGTGTTGCCAGAGTCAGATTGTCAGCGTACAGTTGGAGTGGATAAGCCAAAGATTCCACCACTTTAGGAATTTAGGCATTTGCAAATGTGCCTTGGCGTACATGAGTTCCATCTCACATTGGTTATTGATAGCTGAAATAATTTTTAAAATAAAAGTTTTGGAGTCGAAGTTTGTGAGCAGTCGGTAGAAGTAAGAGATGCCTTTGGAGAGTGGGTGGATTCAATTGTAAAATTGTAGTATTTTTGTCATTGTTGGGTCGTTTGATCAGGTTATTTTTGAGAGCACTGAACGGATTCTGAGGAAATTTAAAAAGTCCTTGCTGGGAATGTCATATTTGTGTTGAATAAGTTTAAAAGCAAGTAGCGTGAGGTTATTATATAGGTCCCCGATTGTAGAAATCCCAGCCTCAATCCAGTTTCGTAGGGGTACGTCTTGCAAAATGTTATGTAGGGTTTGGAGAGGTAAGTCCTGAATTAGGTTCCGAGGTATGCCCTTGGATTGCTATGTTATTGCTTGCCATGTTCTGAGGGTAGCATTAACTGTAGCTAGGAATGTGGATGATTTGTGGTTAGATAGCAGAAGCTTAGGACAGGTCTTTAGGACGGCTTGCTCTATCTGTAGCCATGGGAGTGTGGTGTCTGTGACCCATCAGCTCTTGGTTTGTTCGAGGATTATAGCTTTATAAAACGCTTTATAATACGCTGCCACGTTAGGAGCACCCATGCCTCCAGCTGAGATTGGTTTGCAAAGAGTAATCTTGTTGAGCCTGGAATGTTTATAATTCCATATGAAGGAATTTATAGTTGCTTGTAACTTGTTGAGGTGTGATGTCAGGAACGGAACAGGTAGTGTTCGAAATGTATATAGCACATGTGGTAGCAGGTGAGGGCTATTCTCCCAGCCCAAGAGGCTTGGACAGTGCTCAGACCTTGTATTGTTTTTTGCAATTTGGCCATCAGAGCAGAAAAATTAAGGTTGAGTAGTTGTGATGTTGGTGAGATTAGGTTTATACCTAAATATGATAGAGTGGAGTTGGAGGCCCAGGAGAAAAAGGTGAGCTGCCCAACGCTGTCTTTTAGAGTTGAGTTAATGTGGACTCCGATCATGGAGGACTTGGAGCAATTGATTTTGTAAAGAGAAGCTTCACTGAAGAGGTCTAAGGTATGATGCAAGTGAGGGAGCGAGCGGACGGGGTTAGTGATAGATACAACAACATCGTCCGCATAGAGTCCAATTTTGTGTGTATGTTCCCCCGTGTCGATACCTAGGATAAGAGGGTTGGCCCTAATTGACTGTGCCAGCGGTTCCATTAAAAGGGTAAATATGAGTGGCGACAAGGGGCAGCCTTGGCAGGTGCCATTAGATATGGGGAAAGAATCTGATAGCATTCCCGAAGTCACCACTTTAGCGCTAGGGGATGTATATAGCGCCATTATTGCTTCAAGAAGTCTACCAGAGAAACCAAATTTAATCAGGACAGCTCTAAGGAATTTCCAATCAACTCTATCAAACGTCTTCTCTGCATCCAAAGAGATGAACAGAGAAGACGTTTTGTGATGCTCAGCCCACTGCAGTAAGTCTATATACTTACGGGTCCCATCAGACGCCTGTCTACCTTTAATAAAACCTACTTGATCCGGATTAACTAAGTGAGGGATTATTGTAGACGCGTGGCTAGAAGTTTGGCATATATTTTAGTGTCTGAGTTCAGTAAGGATATAGGTCTGTAGTTGGCCGGGTCATCATGTGGTTTACCTGGCTTAGGGATGGTAGTGATAATGGCCTCAAGGGCTTCAGGGGGGATCGTGCCTGTGGTGAATGTATAGTTAACACAATTGCAGTAGATAGGGAGCAAGTATGGCAGAGAACTGCTTATAGTACTCGTTACAAAAACCGTTGGGCCCTGGGGCTTTGTGTAGAGGCAGGGAAGCAATGGTTTGATTTAATTCAACCAGGGAGCTTGGACCAGATATTTGGTTCAATTGTGCCTGAGTTAAGGAGGGTAGGGTCAGACCATCTAGGAATTTTGAGATTTCGGATGCTGTGGAAGGCGTTGTTTCTGTCCTAGCAGTTAGGTTGTAAAGATCAGAGTAGAACTGGCTGAATCGGTCAGCTATATCTTTAGGGTTAGTAAGCTTATTTTTGTGGGGGGAGGTTAAATATGGAATTTTAGTGTGTACTAAATGTTTCTTAAGTTGTTTTGCAAGACAAGCTCCAGGTTTGTTGTGATGGGCGTAAAAATTCAATTTCAGCCTCTTCAATGCAAAATCAAAGTTTGATTGTAAGTAGTTATTTAGATTCTTTCTAGCGTTATTTAGTTCTGTTTCTAACTTGGGTGAGGGTTGCGCTTTGTAGGCTAATTCAAGCGAACGTATCTGGTCAAGCAATTTAGTCATGGCAACGTTACGAGCCTTTCTCTCCTGTGCCCCCAATTTAAGAAGAAGACCTCTAATATAAGCTTTATGTGCATTCCAGCAAGTATTTGGATTAGATACAGAGTCAGTGTTCATGTGGAAGAAGTCTCTAATTTTGGATTCAACCTGTTTCTGTAGCTGCGGTTTAGTAATCAGGGAGGTGTTTAGTCTCCACATTTTCCCCATGTGCTTGGGGTTGGCTAGAAAAAGTTGAATTGAGATTGGTGCATGGTCCGACCATGTAATGTGGCCAATATTTGCCGACTGAATGGTTTGTAGAGTATGCTTGTCTACTAGAAACAAGTCTATCCTAGAGTAGGACTTTTGGGTGTGCGAAATATAGGTGTAGTCTTTTTCGGTATCATGAAGGCACCGCCATGGGTCAAATAGTTCTTCTGAGTGGAGAAGATTAGGGAGAGCTGGGGAATGTTTTCTAGTGGGGTTGGAGGAATCCAGAGTGGGAACTATGATCTGATTAAAGTCCCCACATATGATTAGGGGGAATTGGCGGAAGGGTTGAAGTTTTGTCATTATGGTCTTGTAGCATTGGGATTGATGGGTGTTAGGTGCATATATATTAACCACAGTCATAACGTGGTAGTTGAAAGAAGCGTGAAGGATAATGAACCTACCCTGGGCGTCCACTTCAGAGTGGATCAATTGAAATGCTACTGTGGATCGTATTGCTATCAGGACCCCAGCTTTCTTTTTAGTGGAGTTGGCATAAAAGCAATGTGGATAGTGCTTGTGGGAGCATGTGGGGGAAGAGAAGTGTGTTTCTTGAGCACATATAATATCTGTCTTTAACATTAAGGCTTACTTCCACAAAAGATGGTGTTTGAAAGGGGAATTTAGGCCTTTAACATTAAGTGAGGATATGTTAATAGCCATATTGGAAAATCGTGTCTTCTACTTCAAATGTGGAAGGGGTATGACGTGAGAGAAGACACCTATTTTATCGTACACCAAAGGTCAAGGCATGATGAGCACAACTCTGGGGTAATAACAAATGAACTAACAAGAGTAAACAATACAACAATAGAACTGTTGTTGCTACTAGTCATAGCAGTTGGCTTAGTTAAACTGTTACTATATCTTACCTATAGCAATGATAATGTCTAACAACTTTGGGTTGCAGAATAAAAATGACTGAGGGTGCTTAGCACTCTATACTGGAGCAGGAGGACAGGTAGACTATGATAAGGTTCCCAGTGTGAGAAGGGCCTGTGATGCCCTAGTCGTGGGTACGGGTTCTGTCTTTCGTGTGAAGGGTTGGCGGTATGCTGGGTGACAGTATGTGACTGTTTAGTATGGTAGAAATGATTGTTTCACTGTCAGAACACTAACCTGTCTGGAGTTGAACCTCCGGACAGCTCCCCATCTCCTGTGACTTATATCTGAGTGTACTGTGCGGCAGGAGGCTGGGGGATGCAGGGGCAGGTTGCTCCACAAGTGCCTCTCTGGTCCACTGATCAGGAACAGCGCGCTTCAGACTGCAAGTCTGCAGCTGGGCTACAAGATGGTGGATGGTCCAGCACCAGGTTAGGTAGCGATGTGTCCCCTCTCAGTGCCTCCTCCCCCGCAGCTGTTACTGTAGAGTGGGTAATTATGTATCAGGCAGTTTAGGGATGCAAGGGTCAGATGGACCATAGGCTGTGCTCTGGTCCTGCAGCAGGGTTCTGTGTGTGCCCATTTGTGGAGCTGCAGGTAGGTCGCAAGATGGTGTCCAGTCCAGTACTACCCCTTGTGGCCAAGTGTCCCCTCTCTACTCCGTGTCCCCTGCAGCGGTCTCTGCAATGTGAGTTGTTGGGTATCAGGTGGGCAAGGGGTGCAGGGACAAGATTAAGCCCAGGCTGTGTTACGGACCTCCAGTGGAGACCCACGTGTGTCTACCACGCAACCCGCCGCTAGGTCGCAAAGCCTGTACGGGAACCCCGTCCTGCTTCAGAAAAGTGTTAATTAAGGCTCAACTGCAAGAGTGGGAGGTGGGGAGTCTGAGATGGTTGTTGTACTGTCTCACCCAGCTTACTGTGGGCCTCGTCTCTGGGAGAGAACTGCTCCTACTGCTGTCTCTGATGCGTCCACCTCAAAGACGTAAGGCAGAGCCAGGTCTGGGTGTTTAAGGATGGGAGCGGAGGTGAACAGTTCTTTAAGCTTTGTGAAAGCCTCTTGAGCTTCAAGCGCCCAATGGAAACGCGAACCCTGTTTTGTCAGCTGGGTGATGGGCGCAATGACCGCCGAGAACCCCTTGATGGACTTTCTATAGAAGTTTGCGAATCCTACGAACCGTTGGACACCCTTTCTGTCGACTGGCACGGGCCAATCCAAGATGGCTGAGACCTCCTGCGGGTCCATGGTTATTCCTGTGACCGAAATGTCAAAGCCGAGCAAAGAGATGCTGGTGCGTTCAATAGGGCATTTTTCTGCCTTGGTATATAAGCCATGTTGCCAAAGGCGGGCAAGCACACATCTCACATGCCTGCGATGTTCTTCCAGGGAAGGGGAGAAGATTAAAATGTCGTCCACGTAGATCACTGTAAATTGGTCAAGATAGTCTCTGAAAATATCGTTCACCAGGTGTTGGAATGTAGCGGGGCCATTGCAAAGTCCAAATGGCATAACTAGGTATTCATAGTGACCAAACCTGGTTCGGAAGGCCGTCTTCCACTCATCCCCCTCCCGTATGCGGATGAGATTGTACGCCCCACGGAGGTCCAACTTTGTGAACACGGCTGCAGTTCCTAGCCTCTGGAAAAGTTCAGGAACCAAAGGCAGGGGGTACCTGTTCTTGATTGTGATTCTGTTACGATCCCGGTAGTCTATACAGGGTCTGAGGGACCGGTCTTTCTTCTCCACAAAAAAGATTCCCACACCGGCGGGTAAAGTAGATGGCCTGATGAATCCCTTTTCCAGGTTCTCATCAAGATAGGCCTTGAGGGCCCCTAGCTCTATTTCAGACAAGGGGAAGATCCCACTGAAGGGGAACTCGGCTCCGGGCAGGAGGTCAATTAGACAGTTGTATGACCTATGCGGTGGGAGGACATCGGCTCCTTTCTTACTGAATACATCCAGAAAGTCCTGGTACGGTACAGGTACAGTAAGGCGGGTGTCCTGGTCGTGTTCAGTGTCTAGACAGAGTATAGGTGATGGGGTCTCAGAGGGTGAAGGCAGACAGTGCTGAAGGCAGTAGGAAGAACTGAACTGCACTTTCCCCGTGGCCCAGTCAATATGGGGGTTGTGCATCCGGAGCCAGGGAAGACCCAAAATCACTGGGAATAGGGGGGACGCAATTGCGTCCAGCCGTAGAAATTCCAAATGTCCCCCTTTTAGCTTGGCGGGTATAGGGATGGTCTCCTGGGTAATGTGGCCAGATTTAATAGTGGTTCCATCAGTCAGCTGGACGACCATTGGATGGTCCTTTGGTCAAAGTGGGATCTGGTGGTTGGCTGACAAAGTGGCATCAACGAAGCAACTGCAGGCTCCTGAATTGATAATTGCCTGCACCTGGATATCCCCACTGGGGAGCTGTAGTGAGACAGAGATGACCAGATGGGCTTTGTTGCTTGGTAAATGCATCAGGCTTTTCTGGGTCTGAGTGGCCCACTTACCGGCCTTAACAGGGCAATTCTTCACCAGATGCCCAGGCCCTCCACAATATAGGCAGAGGCTGAAGACCATGTGCCTCTGGCGCTCTTCTGAGGTCAATGGTGAATGGTGGAAACTGGTTTGCATGGACTTGGACAGGTCTGGTGGAACGGAGGGGGCGGCCGGACAGGAATCAGGACAGCTGGAATTTCTGGACGTCATCCCGGTAAGGCGTGCAGCTCTCGTGGACCTCTCATTCCTGCATTCCCACAGACGCCGATCGATCTGCATGGACAGATCGACCAGGGCATCGAGGGTAGGAGGCACCCCAACGTGAGCCAGCTCATCCTTGAGCGGCTCTGAGAGGCCCAGCCTGAATTGATGACGGAGGGCTGCCTCGTTCCAGGCTTTGTCAGCGATCCAGCGCCGAAACTCGGAGACGTATTCCTCCGCTGTGTGGCGGCCTTGCTGCAAGGGCGTGAAGAGCTGCTTCTGCCATGGCCGCTACGTGGGGGTCTGCATAGAGCTGAGCCATTGCTTGAAACAGCTGGTCCAAACTGGTAGTCTCCGGAGCTTTCTGCTCCAAATGGGAGATGGGCTCATGCTTGTGGTTTCCTCAAGAGCAGTGAAATCACCAGCCCCACCTTAGTCGTCTCCACTGAAAAAGTCCGGGGTTGGAGAGCGAGATACAGCTCACATGAGGTACGGAAGCTCCGGAACTTCCGGCGGTCCCACGCAAACCGCTCTGGCAAAGGTACATCGGGCTCCATGGGCAGGGCCACAATGGTGCACGGGGAAGACTGATGGGGAGCAGCTGGAACTGAGGTGGAGAGCTCCCGTATACTTCCTTCCAGATAGGTGTACCCCTCTTGGAGGGTCCTTATGGCGTGAGTGAGGCCCTCCAGGTGCACACTCAGATCATGCATGGGAGGGGTCCCCTGTGCAGACTCGGGCATGGCTGTCTGTTGCTGTCACGTACCTGGTGTTCGAGTCTGACTTGTGCAGGGGACAACCTCACTTGCGGCCCTGGTTCAAGGACCCCTGGTAGTGGAGACAGGGGATCCTGGAGCGCAGGGGGGCATGAGGGCTGGATACAGTCTCTGAAGGTAGCTGAGAATCCACTGGAGCTCGTGCAACAGAAGAGTAGTGGTGCAGGCCGGATCGTTAACAGGCTGGCGGTGAAGTACAGAAGGATCAGGCAGGTGGGTGGTCAAGTTCAGGCAGGGTCGTCAACAGGCGGGCAGGCAAGGTACAGGAGGGCTAGGCAAGAGAGTGGTTGTAGGCAGTCCAAAGGTTGGTGCAGGCAGAAATCAGCAAAGTCAGGCAACAGAGGAACAGATACAGGTTGCTCAGGAACACACACTATACGCTGTAGAACAGCCAGCATTTGCTACAGGGTGCACACTGTTTAAATAGAGCTGCCTGGCGCCGCCTACTCCAGGAGTGTGAAGAAAGCACAACAAACTGCAAACAAGACCTCAGCACAGTCTTCTTCTAACAGGAACGTGTCAGAATAGTAGACATGTCCCTGAAGATGGCACTGGTTATGGGTAAGGGTTTGCTTTTGGCTACTGGCTGTTTCCCCTGGATACCACGTAGAATGGATTTGACTGTGTGAGCTGTGAATAAGGACCGCTTAGCTGGGTCCTGTTTGGACAGAAAGTGCTGGATGCCAGCTAGGAAGAGTCTGATGGTGTTTGAGAATAGCCAGATGCGCGCAGCAGTACGATATAAAGGCCAGGACGTGCTTGATGTCTCCTGTTGCTGCCCCAGGGTATGAGGCTAGAAACATGACGTAGGTGTTCCAGGCGGTATGGTAGGCCTTCAGGGTGTTGCGGGATAACGACTGGTTGATGAGATGGGTCGCGTTGTGCAGGTGTTCTGTTGTTAACCCAGGGTCAGCTGCGACCAAGGTGGGATAACAGAGGTGGTTGGGTCAGCTCCAGGTACCAGCAAAAATAATGAAGAATAGTTAAAACGGGACAGTGCATCCTCCATGACATTGCACTTGCCCGGGATATGAATGCAGTGTACATTGAATTGATGCAGCATTGACAGTTGCATCAGTCTACGCAGGAAGGACATGATGGCCAGCGATTTGGACCTGCCTTTGTTTATGATTTCAGCTGTGGCCTGATTGTCTGTGGGAAAGACCACTGTTTACCCCATCCAGGTGTGCCCCCAAACCTAGGCCGCTGCTGTGATGGGGTAAAGTTTGAATAGCGAAGACGATTGGCTGAACCCAGGAATCAGGAGGATTTCTGGTGGCCATGGCCCAGCAAACCAGTGATGGCCAAAAATTGCAGGGAAGCCTGTAGAGGCCGCGGCATCCGAAACTACCTGAGGTGATGAATCTAATGCTGCCGGAGTGAACATCCACTCACCAAACACCACTCTTAACCTATCCAATCTGATGGAGGATTGCCAGGCTGTTCGATCAACAGGAAGTCATCGAGGTAGTGGATAACCTTCTGACATTGTGCTTGATGTGATAGGATCCAGGAGAGAGCCTGGGTGAAGGTATCGAACAGCTACGGGCTGCTTTTAGAGCCAAAAGTCAACTTGGTGGCGAAGTCATACACAAACCTTTCAATTTTTTGCCATGCCACTGCCAAAGGTGGGTAGTAATTTAAAGGCATCTTAGATGTCTGCTTTGGACAGCCAAGCACCCGTCCCTATGCTAATAATGGTTTGAAGTGCTAAGTTGACCGATGCATATTTTAAAGAAAACTCCTAAGAGTGGATTAAGGAGTTTAAACTTGGTATGTGAGAACAATGAGGTGCGGACAAGTCGTACATCAAGCGCAGTGTATTTGAAAACTCGCCCTTGACAATTCCCATGGGGCTGACTCTCCAGACTGTGAAAGGAGGGTTGGTGAAAGGGCCGATGATGTAGCCCCGGTCCAGTTCGGACTGCAACAAGGAGTCAATAGCCAACTCGTCGGTGGCAGCTGAGAGAAGGTTCCTGCATTCGTGGGTTGAGTGGGGGAGCGTGATGAGGCTGGTGTGGAAAGTTGGTATGAGGAAGACATTGGTTTTGCATTTTCCTATGGTTCTTAAAGCTCACTCAATCATGGCAATCTTTCAATTTTCACTATTTCCTATTCATTTTGGCATTGGTCCTGCTACTCCTTTTTCACTCCTATCCTTGTTGGATAGTATGGACATGCTCCCCAGCTACCAATATTTATTATACACTATATGCAAATACTCTTTATACATCTATATAGATATACTCCCCTTATGTTTTACAATTTTTTCAGACTTGAATGGGGTAGACGTGTCCCTCAGTACATTCCATTTCTGGTATGGATCACTTTTCTACATGGCCTGCTTACTGGTTGCTCCCCGGTTTTTGATGGGATCATCCCTGCCTCAGCCCCGGGTCAGACACTGTGGGGCACTCCCCTCCTTCCTGCTAGCTAGGTTACATCCTCGAGCTGACATGTAAGTAGTGCAATCCCCACTTTTTCCATAATTGTACTTGTGTTGCACTCCTTAAGGAGCTTAATTATGAAAAACATAATTTTGACTTATATTTACAGTTGCAGAATAGCATTGCACTCCTGATGAGTGGCTGTTACGCCATGAAACTCATAGAGTTTCACCAATGCCTTATCATCTGATTTTTACACAACCTTGTATGTACCTGTTCATGCATATGATTTTACCATGTATATGCAAATATATGAATTTTACTAAAGTTATCATGTGTTATGGCAGCTCATTCTTGGCCTTTGATGGCCCTACTATTGCCATCCAATATGTCATTTCTAATCATGTAACATTCCACTCAGTATGTTAATAAAATATATACTTTTTATACTCGTGGTACTTTTTTCATGTATGTGGCATACCTCATCTAAAGTCCCATGACCAATTTAACTGTTCCGTATGAGGAAGACGGCCAGTAAGGGAGTCGGGTGTGAGGAAAGGTAGAACCCAAGCCACCCGACATCCACTCGGCCTAGTCATGATTTGCTTTGCTGCTTAATGTTACACGTGAGCTTGGGGTGGGCTCTGTGACATGAGATGCTTACATGAAGCAGCCGGAATTGGCTGTAGTTGCTAGTCCAGAAATTATAGTTGTTGCAGATCGATGCATCCCCCACTGAAAGGATAGGTCATCCCAGCCGTGGGAGGGCCAGCAAGCTTTGTCCTAAACCAGAGGTGGAGGGCGAGTTGAGGGAGCACCTAGCGCCTGCGTCAGAGCAGCAGTTTGTAGTACGACTTGCCGACTGGCAGATGGCACAAAGTGGGGAGCGTAGACCCATGAAGTGGTGGCAAAAAAGCCCAGTGTTGTTGACACTCCAGTTGGTGCTGGCCTGGAACCGCAAAAGTCTGGCTGCTGCTTTGGCTGAAAAGGCACGTTGGTAGTCGTAGAATGGGTATCCTCCATATTTGTGACCTAGGTCCACCACTGCATGTAGGTACAAGTCCAGCTCTTCCCTCCTACTGGGGTTGTCTGAGCAAATAATGTCCCTAACCATCCCGAAGGCCAACATGAACTTGGTTACGGTAAGCTTGTGGTTGAGCCCGGGGTCCCTAGATTTGATGACCACTGAGACGTCCCTACAGGTGTATGATTTATTGTCGGCCACATCGTGGACCGATATAAGGAGGGAAGTGAAGTTAACATCCTTGCTGTCCAGGATGTCCTTCCTGATGCTGGCTGGGACGAGGTGCACTGGGAAGACAGTAGTGCAGATCTCTGGCATACCTGCAGGTGGAGGAGTCGGAACAGTCACAATGCTTTGGTCTGATTGAGCCCAAAGCTGGGCGTACTTCCAGGATTCCCACTCTGGCCTGGCAGTCGGTAACTGCTGTGGACAGCGTGATCACCATGGAGTGGAGCTGGGCAATAGCCGTGGAAATTGACTGCATAGACGCCTGTGAGATGGGCTAAGCTGCCACTGGTCGTGGGAAAAGCAGCTTGAAAATATTGCATTTCTGGCTGTGGTGGGGTAGGAAATACCCCTATGCTGCAGCTCCATTGTGAGCTTGGGGATGGTCCAAGCTCTGAGAGACTGACTATCTGAACCGACAGAATGTGACAGAGGGGTGGGAAATGGCTTCAGCTATAAGAGAAGGAGAGGGGGTGCATGTTTTTTAGGATAAGTTGTAAAGGCAGGAAGGGACAGAGGAGTTGAGGCGAGAAGGACAGCAAATGCAACAACATACGTAGTAAAGAAGCTGGTTTGGGTTTGAATGCTGTTTAGTGGAAATTTAGAAAACTCGAAGAGTGTGTGGCAACCGAGGTGAGCCAGAAGGTGACTGGCCATGTAACCGATAGCTTGGGTTCCTGTCTGTGCTGAGCACAAACCTTTGAACCAGAGCCCCAGGGTGTACTGGGGCAGAGAAGTTGCAATCTGGAACTGCCTATGTATGAATGTTGCGATCTGTAGTTTGTGACCTGTGTTCAGCCTGCTAACTCTTGCGCTGCCAGCAAGCTCGATGTTTAGCAGCCTTGTCTGCGTAGGTGAAGGGTCGCCCTTCAAAAATAGAGTGTCATGCAAAGATACGTGTGACAGTAACTAACGCCATGAATCATGTATGTGAAGTGAATGTATGGTGAAAGGGTGCTGAAGATAGCATGGAGGGGGTATCTATGTACTACATACCTGATTTGATGTCCTAGCTTGCGCAGTCCTGGTTGGGGTCCAAAACTTGGTTGACCGGGAACTTGTAGTGGGGTGGCATAGAAGTCTAGATAAAAACCTTAAATTTTCCTCCAAGGAAGTGGAAAAGATCAGGATGTCATCAAGATATACTATGACAAAGAGATCCAGGAAGTCTCGGAACACATCGTTGACAAAGTGTTGAAAAGTAGCGGGGGCATTACACAGGCCGAAGGGCATCACCAAGTACTCGTAATGCCCAAACCGAGTACAGAATGCGGTTTTCCACTCGTCTCCTTCTCTGATCCGGATAAGATTATATGCTCCCCGCAAGTCGAGCTTAGTAAAGACAGCTGCTGACCCCAGCCGTTGATATAGTTCTGGAACCAAGGGTAGCGGATACCGGTTTTTAATGGTTACCCGGTTGAGCTCCCTATAATCTATACACGGCCGGAGTGAGTGATCTTTTTTCTCCACGAAGAAGAAGCCGGCTCCGGCCGGGGACGTAGAAGGTCTAATGAATCCCTTCTTAGTGTTTTCCTCAAGGTAGGATATTGTGTGAGCAACTAGAGTTACCAAAGACCGAGCGATTTAGACTACACCAGATCAGGCACTTCCTTCTCTCCCGTTGGTCTTCTTAACCAACTCCCCCCTCGATTTCTCCCTACGAACAATGGTGTGGTCAGCCAGTGTTACGTACCTGACGGTGGAGTCTGTCTTGTGCAGGGAACAACCGCTCTTGTGCACCCGATTCAAGGACCCCTGGTAGTGTAGACAGAGGTCGTGCAAAACAGGAGAATGGTCGTACAAGCAGTGTTGGCAACGTGCAGGCAGAGAGGTACAAAGGGTTAGGCAAGCGGATCGTCAAGTTCAGGCAAAGGTTCGTTAATGGGCGGGCAGCAGAGGTACAGAGGAGTAGACAAGCGGATGGTCGTGGATAGCCGGGGTCGATGCAGGTAGCGGACAACAGGTCAAGGCAAGCCGGGTCAACAGGAAACAGGTGAAACACAGGAACAGGTAGGGAGCTGAGGCCCACCGGTCTGGAACGCTGTAGAAGGAGCAGCAGTTCAATGCAGGAGTCCCTGGGTTTAAATAGGCGCAGTTTGGCGCCGTTTCCGGCGTGTGCGCGCGCACGCGGGTGCGCACGGGAGCGCGTGAACGCGCACGGGAGCGCGCGCACCACCGCGGAAACGGCCAGAATGCTGGCAAAAGGGTATTTTTCCTAACATTGCCCCCCCCAAGGGGCAGCCTCCGGATGCCTTACCGGGTGTCATCCCGCTGCAGATTTCTTCTGAAGGCTCGAATCAGTCCAGGGGCATGGAGGTTTCTTTCGGGTTCCCATGAGTTCTCTTCCGGACCGAATCCTTTCCATCTTATTAGATATTGGGTCTCTCCAGCTCTTCGGCGACTTTTTAAAATTGCTTCTACCTCGAACTCCTCCTCTCCGCTGACTAGGATGGGACCTGGTGGTCCTATTTTTCGGCCTGAGAAGGAGTCCGGGACCACAGGCTTTAATAGAGAGACATGAAAAACCGGGTGAATCTTCAGGGAAGGTGGGAGATCAAGTTCGAATGCCACCCGGTTAACCTGTCTTTTCACCGGAAAAGGCCCCATGAACCTCGGACCCAACTTCTTTGAAGGGCATGCCAGCTTCAAATTTCTTGTTGACAGCCACACGTGGCTACTGGGTTGAAGCTCCATTTCTCCCCGTCTTTTTTTGTCATAGGCCACCTTGCTGGCTTCCCGGGACTTGGATAAGGTCTCCCGAAGGAGTTGGCAATTGGCATGGAGGAAGTTTTGAGGAAGCCCTCTGGAATAGGTTCAGGGCCCTTCGGTCGTTCCACCGGATACTGTTTTTTTCTGCCCCTCTTTACCTCGAAGTTGGGTCATCGGTGCACACCGACAGTTGTTCTTTAAACTTCGACCGTACGGGAAGTTTCTTCAACCCAGGCTCCAAGTACCCCGGAAAAGGCCACTTTTCTGTCCAATTGGCCCACCGTAAGCTTGAACTAGAGGGTGGAAGGGACTTCTAAGTGGGCCAAAAAGTACAGAGAGATAATTTCGGACACCAGGGCCTGAGGAAGAGTCCGGCTTTTTATCC
>BLSH010383775.1:173340-204728 GCA_018402905.1 Glandirana rugosa | reverse complement strand
GTATTAATAAATACTTACATAGGGCTACATAGTACATTTGCGGGCCCAATGAGGAGAGCAAATAAGGGACGTGGTCATGGTGCTGCTGGTGATGCTGGTGCTGCTGGTGTTGGTGGTGTTGGTGAACCTCCTGTTGGAAGGAGAGGACGTGGTCGAGGTGTGCCAGCTACACGCACAAGGGAAACACCTTCCTCAGGTAGCCAACAGAACCTTCACCGGTATATGGTAGGCCCGAATGCCCCTCAACGATTGGTGAGGCCAGAACAAGTACAGGCGATAGTAGATTGGGTGGCTGACAATGCCTCCAGTTCCTTCACATTGTCTCCCTCCCGGTCCCTTGATGAAAGCTCAGAGTTGGCACCTGAACCCCATGGCCATCTGTCTTTCACCTCAGCCCCTTGTAAATTAGCCAAGCAGTCTGAGCCCCAAGTCCTGCAAGATACTCTTATGCTTTTTGACTCTCCTGGTGTGCTTTCCGTGGGCCATCCACATAGCGCTGCCCCAGAAGTGGAAGACATTGAGTGCACCGATGCCCAACCACTTGTGTTGCAGGATGAGGACATGGAAACACCAGCGCAGCACATTTCTGATGATGACGAAACACAGGTGCCAACTGCTGCAGTTTGCCTCAGTGTGCAGACTGACAAGGAGGGCAGTGGTGAAGGGTGGGTGGAAGATGATGACGTGTGGAGTTTGGAGGAAGAGGTGGTGGTCGCACAGAAGCACCAGCACAGCAAAAGAGGAAGCAGGTTGCAAAAGCGGAGCGAGCGTCCCCTAGACAGTACGCCTGCTACTACCCACCGCACCCAGGGACCTAGCACACCAAAGGCAGCTCAAAGGTGTTCCCCCGCGTGGCATTTCTTCAGACAATGTGCTGACGACAAGACACGAGTGGTTTGCAAGCTGTGCAATGATAGCCTGAGCCGGGGCATAAATGTTCTCAACCTGAGCACAACCCCCATGACCAGGCATCTAAATTCAAGGCACAATCTGCATTGGAATAATTGCCTCAAAATCCAAGAAAGGTCTCGGCCTCCTCCTGCTTCCTCTTCTGCTGCTGCCTCGGCCTCTTCCTCCACCTCTACAGTGACAGTGTCACCTGCCACCCAGCAAACAGACGATATGACAGCAACGCCACCATGTCCACCACCATCCCCAAGCATTTCCACATGGTCCCATGGAAGCTTACAGCTGTCCATCTCCCAAACCCTGGAGAGAAAGAGGAAGTACCCCCCTACCCACCCGCGATCCCTGGCACTGAATGCCAGCATTTCAAAATTCCTGGCCTTTGAAATGCTGTCATTCCGTCTGGTGGACACGGACAGTTTCAAAAATCTGATGGCGGTGGCTGTCCCACAGTACGTGGTTCCCAGCCACTACTTTTCCAGGTGAGCCATCCCTTCCCTGCACAAACAAGTCGGGGACAAGATGAAATGTGCACTGCGCAACCTCATCTGTGGCAAGGTCCACATAACCACTGATGCATGGACCAGTAAGCACGGGCAGGGACACTATATCTCGCTAACTGCACACTTGGCAAATGTAGTGGCGGGTGGGCCTGAGCCGGCTAGCCATTTGGCGCATGTCCTTCCACCACCGAGGATTGAAGGTCATTTCTCTTTGCCTCCTGTTGCCTCCTCCTCCTACTGCGCTTCCTCCTCCTCGACCACCCACTCATCCGCTCAGCATAACACCTTCACCACCAACATCAGCACATCCAAGGGAAAACGACAGCAGGCTGTTATAAAACTGATATGTTTGGGGGATAAACCCCACACTGCGCAGGAGCTGTGGACGGGCATTGAACAACAAACCAATGAGTGGTTGTTGCCACTGTGCCTCAAGCCCGGCCTGGTGGTGTGCGACAATGGCCAAAATCTCATAGCGGCTCTGGGCCGAGCCTGTTTGAGCCACATCCCTTGCCTGGTGTATGTGCTGAATTTGGTGGTACAGAATTCTCTAAAAAACTACCCGGATATGTCAGAGCTGCTGCATAAAGTGCGGGCCATCTGTGCGCACTTTCGGCATTCTCACCCTGCTGCTGCTCGCCTGTCTGTGCTGCAGCAGAACTTCAGCCTTCCCGCTCACCGCCTCATATGCGACATGCCCACAAGGTGGAACTCCACTTTGCACATGCTGGAGAGACTGTGCGAGCAGCAGCAGGCAATAGTGGAGTTTCAGCTGCAGCACGCACAGGTCAGTCGCTCTGCGGAACAGCAACACTTCACCACCAATGAGTGGGCCTCCATGCGAGACCTGTGTAGCGTATTGTGGTGTTTTGAGTACTCCACCAGCATGGCCAGTGCCGATGACGCTGTTCTCAGCGTTACTATACCACTTCTATGTCTCCTTGAAAAAACACTTCGGGCCATGATGGAAGAGGATGTGGCAAAGGAGGATGAGGAAGAGGGGTCATTTCAACGGTTATCAGGCCAGTCATACGCAAGTGGCTCGGAGGGTGGGTTCCTGCACCAGCATAGGCCAGGTCCAAAATATTCAAGCCAGGGCATAGTTCTGGAGGACGAGGAGGGCGAGGAAGATGAAGAGGAGGAGGAGGAATCGCAGCAGGGTGGCACCCAAAGCAGCTCGTGGGCATCACTGGAGCATGGCTGGGAGGATACAGAGGACACAGATGATATACCTCCCACAGAGGACAGCTTGTCTTTGCCTGTGGGCAGCCTGGCACACATGGCCAACTACATGCTGCAGTGCCTGTGCAACGACAGCCGAGTTGCCCACATTGTAACTTCTTCTGATTACTGAGTGGCCACCCTGCTGGATCCCCATTACACGGACAACGTGTCGTCCTTTATTCCCTCACTGGAGCGTGAGAGGAAGATGCACGACTACAAGCGCACACTGGTAGAGGCGCTGCTGAGGGCATTCCCAAATGACACCGGGGGCTCAGCGGAAGCACAAGGCGGAGGAGGAGGAAGAGGCCACCAACGCAGCTGTGGCACCGCCAGCACCTCAGAAGGCAGGGTTAGCATGGCCAAAATGTGACAAAGCTTTGTCAGCAGCCCGCCACAACAAACAGCACCACCAGTCGATAGACAACGTCTTAGCAGGAGGCAGCATTTCAGCAACATGGTGCAAGAATATGTATGCACACGCCTACACGTACTGACTGATGGGTCTGCCTCATTCAACTTCTGGGTCTCCAAATTGGCCACATGGCCTGAGCTTGCCGTTTATGCCTTGGAAGTGCTGGCCTGCCCTTATCACAGACAAGCGCAGCCGTTTGTCCACAGCCAACGAGGACAAGCTAACCTTTATTAAAATGAATCAGGCATGGATCCCACAAGACTTGTCTGTACCTTGTGCAGAATAAACATTTAGACCGGACTCACACAGCCATTCATATATTTGTTTTTTTGAATAGGCCTCAATATTTTGGGGGCTACCCCAATTATAAATAAACAAAAAAAAAATACCATGTTGGCTACCTCCTTCTCCTCCTCGACCACCGCCACTTCCACCTACACTGCCATGGTCACGGCCTAGTCAACCTCTAGGCTCCTATTCCACATCCACCCCCCCTTCCCAATTTTTTATTTGACTTAATTTATTTTCCCTATCCCCATTTTTTTGTAGGGCACTTGCCCTACTCTTACCCCCATTTTACTTCCTTTTGCAGCCCTCTAGCACTTGCCAGGACATTGTTACAACCATTTTTGTGCCTAAAAGTTCGGGTACCCATTGACTTCAATGGGGTTCGGTGTCCGGGATAACGTTCGGGCAATGTTCGGTACCGAACCCGGACTTTTTCACAAAGTTCGTAGGGACCCTGCGAACCCGAACGTCCTGGTGTTCGCTCAACTCTACTTGTGGAGTGAAGAGTTAAGTGGTTCTCAAGGTTTCAAATTTTCTATTTGTCAGAATCTTGAACTAATGTTGATAACACATACTTCCTGCCAGCTCCAAAGTAACCATAACAGTATCAACAGAGAGCATTGTAATTTGTGGCCTTCCATATAAATACAGAGCTGAGGTATGTGATGCTGTCACACACACTGAAGAGACAGACTGTGTTATGAGCAATTTGCAGAGCAGCAACTGTAAGATTAACCTCTTATCTTAAATTTTAAATTCATGAGACTGTCCAAGTACATGATGAAAAAATCTATCATCTAGAAACAAAAATGGCAGTCCTATACTCAGCCCACAATGATCTCATTGATGCTTATGCAGATCAAGAATCTGAAACGCAACGCCTCCAGAACAAAATCGCAGACCTCGAGGACCGCTCAAGGTGTAATAATATCAAATTTAGGAGTATATCAGATTCGCTCCCACAGAACGAACTGACCAACTTTATACAGTGCCTCATGAAGGCCCTTATACCAACGCTGAATGACATCAAACTATACATAGATAGAGCTCACCGCATACCTAAGCCCAAGTTTCTGCCTGACACTGCGCCCAGAGACACTCTATCACACATCCATTATAACCACATCAAAGAACATGTCATGGCAGCTGCCGAACAGAACCCAGCGGTCCCAGATGAATTTAGAGGCATCTCCCTGTACACAGGCATTTCATAACAAACAGCGCTCAACAGGAAGAAACTTGCCCCACTTACAAAACTATTGCGCGACCACAACGTGATTTGCAAATGGGAATCCCCCACAAAGCTTCTTGTTATGTGGAATGGCAAAACATACCCCTTATATAGTGTGGAGAAAAGCATTCTACTTTTTAAGGAAGGAAACGACTCCCTGCAGATGCACCACTGCTGGCTCCAACCACACCTGACCTTCTACAAACTGAATGGACATGATCTGGCTCCCATAGCAGCAACTTGGTCTCTCCTATCGTCTCATATTCACCTTAGCGTTAGGCTGGGAGCTCTAACCACCTGCTGCTCCTTTATTAAGTTCACCTTGGGCCAGTGAGATACACTGGCAATCCAATATACCCCCACTGTTCAGTGTAGCAGCCTTGGCTGCCCATTGTGCCTGCGTTCACAGGCATTTCTTACCCATGATGTTGTTATTTTTCTTTTTCTTCTAAGTACTGATTTTTTCCATTTGTCCTCCCCCTTCCTTTTACCCTTCCACTCCAACTGATGTGCTTCTCAAGTGTGGCCATGAATCTCCAAGACGGCTCAACCGGATGATCCCCAACTCAAGACCACCTACAAGCAAACTGGACATGGTAACGGATAAAAGCATGACGCATTGACTCCTACTCTCCCTCAAGACAGGTACCACTTCTCTTACTCCTTCTACAACACAGTACTCAAGCCCCGCTACATCCCAGCTACCACCACAATACCACTATGCCGTTAAAACTTATGTCTCTGAACGCTAAAGGCCTCAACAGTCCCTTTTAATAGATCGGCCTTAGTAAAGAAGGCACAAGCTCTCAAGGCAGACATTATTTTTGCACAAGAGTCGCATTTCGCCGCCCACAAATGCCCAAAAGTGCATCTGTCGCATTTTCCTCATTTATATATGGCCAATGTCCCTTGTGGAGTATTTATCGCCATCAGAGACATTGTGTCCTTTCGTCACATCCATAATACCCAAGATCCCCAAGGATGGTACATTATTCTCATCTGCGAACTTAACAAAACAACCTTTACACTAGTAAACTTGTATGCCCGAAACATCAAGCAGAGGAAGTTCCTGTCCCCATTACTGAAAGAAATTATGGAAATAAAAGAAGGGACCCTTATCATTGGTTGACACTTTAACACAATACTACACCCTGAAATGGACTATACGGCTCCCACCAGGAGACCTACCCACTCTATTGACCCTTTGTTACATAGATATGATTTATATGACATCTGGAGGTGCTTTCATGGATCCGAGAGAGACTTTCCCTTTTTGTCCGCAGCTCACTCCACCTACTCTCGAATCAATTTTTGTCTTATGATGAAAGGACCTCTACAAAATGTTTTGCAGGCAGGTATTGGTACGATCTCTTGGTCAGACCATGCCCCTATTACACTAGAATTTGATGACAGTCTCCGTAAATCTCCCGCTCCTAGATGGAGATTAAACACTTCCCTTCTAGAGGATGGGAAACTGCTCCAAGAGATTGTACAGGAACACCATGCTTTCTTTGAGTCTAATGACACACCAGAAATTAACAAGTTCACCTTGTGGAATACATACAAAGTCTATATGAGGGGTGTTCTAATCAAAATGGCTTCACATGTAAAGAGTCGGAGGAGAAAGCAGATCGAAGACGTGTTCGTCGAGAAAATAAGTCCAACCCTAATCCCCACCTTACAGAGATTCTCCAAGAAAGGCAGAAGCTGAGAACTCTACTTCTCTACAAATATAAAACCTACCTCAAGTATCTTAAAGCGCAATGTTATAGTCTCCACAACAATGCAGGTGCATGGTTGGCTAAAAAAAGGAAAAACTAAGCAGCTCCAACAAAAAATTTACTCTCTTACCCACCCTAGCTCAAAAAAAATCCTAACCAACCCTCAAGAAATAACCAATGCTTTTGTGGATTATTACCAGGGCCTGTATGATCTCAAAAGTGATGATAAAACACCCCAGCCCACCCCAATGATTATTGCCAATTTCTTATCTGAAATTAAGCTCCCTAATCTCAATGACTCCCAGCTTCATACAATTTCTCAACCTTTCACCACCCAAGAAATTTGCTCAGTAATTAACAAACTGCCCTACCACAAATCCTCCAGAGATGATGGGTTCTTAAATGAAGCTCTAGCTGCACTTATGACTCCGCGCTTGCAGTCTGTCTTCAAACTAGCCTCCTCCTCTGGTTCTTTCCCCCCAAAAATGTTAAAAGCAGTAATTGTAACTATTCCCAAACACAACAAAGACTGCACATGCCCAGCGAATTACAGACCAATTACACTCTTAAATATTTGCCAAATTATTAGCAATTAGACTACAAAAAGTCCTCCCTAGCTTTAGCCACCCAGACCAGGTGGGATTTGTCCCAGCCCGACAAGCACCAGATGGCAATATACGCCTCATTAACTTGATCTCTCGGGCAGAGCGATCCAGAACGCCTTCTCTGCTCCTCTCTTTGGATGCAGAGAAGGCGTTCGACAGAGTCTACTGGAGCTACCTAAAGACAGTACTCACCACCTTTGGGATAACAGGATGGATTCAAAATGCCACAATGTCTCTCTACTCTACCCCCTCAGCCATAGTCCTTACATCGGGACTTTCCTCTAAACCCATACACATAACCAACGGAACACGACAGGGCTGCCCCCTCTCACCCATTATATTCACACTTCTGATGGAACCATTTGCAGAGAGAATCAAAATCCACCCCAACATCACTGGCCTTAATGTAAATAATGAAGCGCATAACATAAGTCTTTTTGCAGACGGTGTCATGCTTATCCTCTCTAACCCTGAGATGTCGCTCCTTGAGACCCAAAAATTACTAAGTGACTTTACTAAAATATCCTACTATAAACTCAACACATCATAGTCTCAAATTCTAGGTATAAATGTGCCCGCCTCTTTACAAAGGCGCCTAACATCACAATTCCCCTTTAGCTGGGCACCTCGTTCACTGACATTCTTAGGAATACAGTTAACTCCACACACCTCACAACTGTACAAATACAATTTTAAACTTTTCCTGGACTCACTGCCCCAACAACTAGTCCAACTAAAATACCAAGATCTGTCAATAGCAGGGAGAATTGCAACGTGGAAAATGATAATCTTCCCAAAAATGTTATACCTATTCCGAACCACAATAATACCAGTGCCATGGACTTTCCTCTCTGCGATCCAAAAATGCTTTAACCAATACATCTGTAACTATAAACCCCCTAGATGCTCCCTCAACGTTATGATGAGACACAGGAAAAATGGTGGTATGGAAGTTCCCAATATTACCGCCTACTACAAGGCATGCACTTTGGATCAAATCCGCTACTGGTGGAATACCCCAAAACACAAAATCTGGGCCAGTTTAGAGTCCAATACCACCCAACTAAAAGACCTGAGATCGTTGCTCATTGCTGTTAAGCGTGTAGCCCCCCTCCCCAAATTTGACAGCCCAGCAACAGATTTCCCTCAAGACATGGTTGGAACTCTCCCTATCACCCTCACCTAAAAACCCAACTACAAAAATCCCCACACCACTAACAGTACTTCATTACTTCATACCCCATCTCGACCCCCACACCTGGAGAAATAAAAGTATCACTCTCTTAAGAGACTTATATCAAGGAACAACTCTCCACACCTTTGAGTCCCTGACTGGTCAATTTAAACTTCCACCATCAACATACTTCAAGTACTACAAATTAGCTCTTTTCTACACAAACCACCTATACCATTGTACCTAGAAATCCCAACTCCTATATATACCTTCATCCACAATTCCACTCTCCCACGAAAAGGGATCAACTTGTTCTATAACCACCTTCATGACCAACACCCACCCCAAGTTAAGAGCCTCCTTTACACCCTGTTCTCTGAATCCAGGTCCTTCAACAACCCACTTGAGGTCCAGGGCTTTCTCTACACCCTGTCAGGCACCTGATGGTGGAGCCTGTCTTGTGCAGGAAGCAACCACTCTTACGGCCCTGGTTCAGGAACCCCTGGTAGAATGGACAGAAGGTTCAGGAGCACAGGGGGGCATGAGGGTTGTACTGGTTCACTGGTGGTAGTGTGAGAGGTTCGGTAGCAGTTCATGCAGATAATAGAATAGTGGTGCAGGCTGGGGTCGGCAACTGGCTGGCAAGGCGGTGCAAAAGGTGCAGGCAGAAGAGTCGTTGGGTACAGGCAGAGTCATCAACAGGCGGACAGCAAGGTACACAAGGATCAGGCAAAAGAGTTGTTGTGGGCAACTGGGGGTCAGTGCAGACAGAGATCAATCAAGGTCAAGACAAGCCGGGTCACTGGAACAGGTAATCGGAATACAGGTCACTCTGGAACACACACAAAGCGCTGTACAACGGACAGCACCAGCTGCAGGGTGCTGTCTGCTTAAATGGGCCATTTGGCGCCATTGCCACGCACACATGCACGCATACACGCACGCCGCCCAGGCGCGATTTCAAGGCACAGTCATTTCCTAACATTGCCCCGCCCCCAAAGGGCAGCCTCCGGATGCCTCACCGGCTACCAACTTCCTGGAGGTGTCTCTTGAAGGCTTGAATTAGTTCCGCTGCATGAATTTTTGCCTCTGGTTCCCAAGAACTTTCCTCTGGGCTGTACTCCTTACATTTCACCAGATACTGAGTGGAGCTACCTCTCTTCTAGCAATCCAGGATGGCCTCAACCTCGAACTACTCCTCTCCGTTTACTAGATCCGGTACCGTTAGACCCGTCTTCCGTCCTGGGAAGGGGTCTAAGGGGACTGGATTTAGCAGGGACACATGGAAGACTGGGTGGATGCGTAGAGATGCAGGGAGGACTAGTTCATATGCCACCCTATTAATCCTTTTCTCCACCAGGAAGGGGCCAATAAATCTAGGTCCTAATTTCTTTGAGGGACATGCCAACCTCAGGTTGCTGGTGGCCAACCAGACAAGGTTACCCGGTTGTTGTTCCATCCTCCCCTGCCTTCTCTTGTTGAAGGCTTCCTTGTCCAGCAGAAGCTGATTGTTCTTCTCAAAGAATCTTAAAGTTTCCTGCACTGCTGGTACCATGCTTTCAGAGGTCGAGCCGGGCAAGAATGTTGGATGGAAGCCATAGTTCGCCCCAAAACGGAGACTGTTTGGTGGCCGAGTGGATGGTGTTGTTAAAGGCAAACTCAGCCAGCGGCAGTAATGAGGCCCAATCATCCTGAGAAAACGAGGAGAAGCAATGAAGATATTGTTCCAGAGTCTGGTTCGTTCTCTCAGTTTGGCCATTGGTTTGGGGGTGATAGGCCAAGGAAAAAGACAATTAAATCTCCAATGATGAGCATAGAGCCTTCCAGAATCTGGAGGTAAACTGTACCCCGTGGTCCGAAACGATGTTGAGTGGCACTCCGTGGAGATAAACAATTTCTCGGACGAAGATTTCTGCTGTTTCTGTGGCAGCGGGTGTGCCCTTCATGGGTAGGAAATGGGCCATTTTGGTCATGCGGTCTACGACCACGAAGATAGTGGTGTATCTTTTACATGGAGGTAGTTCCACAATGAAATCCATGGCTATCCAGGACCAAGGATGTTCGGGTACAGGGAGCCAATTTAAGAGGCCCCAAGCTTTGGCCTTGTCGGTCTTGTTCTGGGCACAGGTGGAACAGGTGTTGATGTACCTCTTATAATCTTCTTCGGCTAGCGGCCACCAAAAGGAGCGCAAGAGCAGCTCGACCGTCTTATGAACGCCAAAGTGCCCAGCTAGTTTGTGGTCATGGCACAGTCCTAGAACAGCTGGACGTTGTTCCACTGGAATGAAGATTCAGCTGCCATACCACCATAGACCATCCCTGGTCAGCAGCCTAGGATCCGAGGGGCCGGTGGAGCCGGCAAGAGATCATCTGATCTGGGATAGTAGATCGTCCTGGGAGAGAAGAAAGTTCAGAGGAGGAAGAATTGTATCCGGAGGGGTAGAGTTGCCGGGTTCACGGAACATCCGGGAGAGAGCATCCGGCTTTATATTCTTGGACCTTGGCCTGTGGGTTAAATGGAACAGAAATCTGGAGAAAAAGAGTACCCAGGGAGCCTGGTGGGGCCTTAGTCTCTTGGCAGTTCTCAGGTACTCCAAGTTTTTGTGGTCCGTGTATATCAGAATGGGGTGTGTGGCCCCCTCGAGTACGTACCGCCATTCTTCAAGGGCCGATTTAATGGCCAGTAGTTCTCTATCCACCACGTCAATATTTTTCTCAGGTGCTGACAGTTTGCGGGAGAAAAATGTGACGGGATGGAG
This sequence comes from Glandirana rugosa, assembly GCA_018402905.1. Taxonomy (NCBI): domain Eukaryota; kingdom Metazoa; phylum Chordata; class Amphibia; order Anura; family Ranidae; genus Glandirana; species Glandirana rugosa. The sequence continues at coordinate 193,905 of BLSH010383775.1, read as the reverse complement.
CAAGGCCTTGGAACCTGTCTCTGGGAGAGAACGGCCCCTACAGCAGTTTCTGAAGCATCCACTTCCAGGACATATGGCAGCACTGGGTCAGGGTGTTTCAGGATAGGTACTGTAGTGAGTCTGAAAGGCCGATTGGGCCTCGGTGGGCCAATGCAAACGGGTGTTCTGCTTTGTTAGCTGGGTGATTGGGGTGATGATGGCAGAGAACCCCTTGATGAGTTTCCTATAGAAAATTAGCAAAGCCCACTAAGCATTGGACCCCTTTCCTGTCTGTAGGTGCTGGCCAGTCTAAGATGGTAGAGACCTTCTGCGGGTCCATATTAATACCAGTCACTGAGATGACCACGCCAAGGAACTGGATAATGGACTGCTCAAACGCACATTTTTCTGCCTTGGCATAGAGCCCATGCTGCTGGAGGCGGCTCAAGACCTTGGTCACATGCCCACGGTGTTCCTCAAGGGATGAAGATAATATCAGTATGTCATCCAGGTAGATGATCACAAATAGATCCAAATAGTCCAGAAACACATAATTTATGAAGTGCTGGAAGGTCATGGGGACGTTACATAGGCCAAAGGGCATGACGAGGTACTCATAGTGCCCAAAACAAGTACGGAAGGCGGTCTTCCATTCATCGCCCTCCCGGATCTGGACAAGGTTTTTCGCCCCATGCAGTTCGAGCTTAGTGAAAATGGTGGCGGACCCCAGCCTTTGAAACAGTTCTGGGACCAGAGGTAGGGGATAACGCTTTCTGACCGTAATTTGGTTGAGTTCCCGGTAGTTGATACAGGGTCGTAGAGAATGGTCCTTCTTTTCCACAAAGAATATGCCGGCCCCAGCCCTTCTCTAGATTGTCATCTATATAGGCCTTGAGGGCCACCAGTTCAGGTTCAAACAAAGAATAAATTCTCCCAAAAGGTACTTCAGCCCCCAGCAAGAGCTCGATGGGGCAGTCGTATGGATGGTGAGGTGGTAGTTTTTCAGCCCCCTTCTTACTAAAAACGTCCAGGAAATTGTGGTAGGCTGAGGGAACGGACAGGCGGGTATCAGGGTCGGGATCTGAGTCTAAACAGACTGTTTCTTCTGCCTGTCTCAGACAGTGCTGACGGCAGTACATGGATTGGAATTTGATGATCACAGTGATCCAATCGATACTGGGGCTGTGTGGCCTGAGCCAGGGCAGGCCTAAGATGATGGGGAACAGAGGAAATGCTATAGCATCGAGAATAATCAGCTCCTGGTGGCCATCAGCCATGCTAGCAGGTAAGGGAGCTTCTCCTGGGTGACCATGCTGGACTTAATGGGGGATCCATCTGCCAGGTGGATGACGATCTTGTGGGTCTTCGGCAAAAGGGGATCCGGTGGGAAGCTGCAAATGCTTCATCTACAAAGCAGCTGCACACTCCTGAATCAATTATTGCTGGGACCTTGGTAGTCCTTCCGGTGAGCTGCAAGGAAAGAAAGATCACAAGGTGAGAGACCGGACAGGTAAATCACTAACAGTAACCGACGGACACTTACCGCGCTTGGCGGGGCAGAATCTCACCACAGGTCTGGCTTCTCCACAATAGAGGCACAGATTCAGCGAGAACCTCCGTTGTCTCTCTTCAGGAGTGAGTGAGGGGCATAGGAGCCCTATCTGCATTGGCTCAGATGTTTCCGGAGGAGAGGAGGAGGAGGTTGCAGAGGCGAAGGGAGTCGGTCTTGGGTAGCTGGGAACCTGAGGTAGCATCCAGGTAGGGCGCAGGGATCCTGTGACTCTTTTGGCTCTGTGCTCTCTGAGACCCTGGTCGATCTGGATAGCCTGGTTAATGAGAGCATCCAGAGTTGAAGGTACCCCCACAAGGGCCAGCTCATCTTTGAGGTATTCAGACAGGCCCAATCATAATTGGTAGCAGAGTGAGGTGTTGTTCCACGTCGTGTCTGCACTCTACCGCCTAAATTGTGCCACGTAGTCTTCCACGGAACGCTGCTGGAGGGCTTGAAGAGCAGCCTCCGGGGTGGCTGTCTGGTGGGGGTCCTCATAGAGCCAGGCCATAGCTTGAAAGAACAGAGCTAGAGTAGAGACTTCTGAGGCCCTCTGCTCCCACAGACGGTGTGCCCAGGCCTGGGGCTCTTCCTGTAACAGAGAGATAACAAGTCCCACCTTCGTGGCCTCTAGAGAGAAGGAGCGGAGTTGGAGGCCGAAGTACAACTCGCAAGCATTATGGAAGGCCCGGTCCCCAGAGAACTTATCCGGCAGGGGGACTTTTGGTTCAGAAGCTAGGGCCACAATAGTGCGACCTGCGGCCTGGCTACTCCCTGGTGCAACAAGCTCCTTGACCCATTCTTCCAGCCGGGTATTGCCTTCCTGCAGGTTCTTGACCGCCTGTGTGAGGCCGGCAAGGTGGACACATAGTTCATCCATAGCAGAGGGTGCTCCCTGCGCAGACTCAGACATGGCTGTCCATTGCTGTCACGCACCTGATGGTGGAGTCTGTCTTGTGCAGGAAGCAACCACTCTTACGGCCTTGGTTCAGGAACCCCTGGTAGAATAGACAGAAGTTTCGGGAGCACGGGGGGCACAAGGGTTGTACTGGTTCACTGGTGGTGGTGTGAGAGGTCCGGAAGCAGCTTGTGCAGATAATAGAATAGTGGTGCAGGCTGGGGTCAGCAACTGGCTGGCAAGGCGGTACAGAAGGTGCAGGCAGAAGAGTCGTCGGGTACAGGCAAGGTTGTCAACAGGCCAGCAGCAAGGATCAGGCAGAAGAGTTGTCGTGTGCAAGCTGGGGGTCGGTGCAGGCAGAAATCAATCAAGGTCAAGACAAGCCGGGCCACTGGAACAGGTAATCAGAATACAGGTCACTCTGGAACACACACAAAACACTATAGAACGGACAGCGCCTGCAGGGTGCTGTCTGCTTAAATGGGCCGTTTGGCACCATTGATGCGCACACGCATGTGCACACGCGCACACAGGAGTGATTTCAAGGCACAGTAATTTCCTAACACACCCCCTAGTCCAGGGCCTCCGGTGTACTCCCCTTGTAGCCCAGGGCCTCCTCTGCATCCCCCAGTCCAGGGCCTCATGTGCATACCCCAGTCAAGGGCCTCCTGTGTACTCCCCTCCTAGTCCAGGGCCTCCTCTGCACCCCCCACTCCAACACCTCCTTTGCACTTCCCAGTCCAGGACCTCCTCTGCATCCCCCAAGTCCAGGGTCTCCATCCTTCAACTCGAGGCCTCCACTGCACCCTCCAGTCCGGGGCCTCCTCTAACCCCCCATCCGGGACCTCCTCTGCACCCCCCCACAGCACAGGACCTTCATTGCACCCCCCAGTCCAGGGCCTCCTCTGCACCCAGCCCCAGCCCAGGGGTGCAGCTCACGGCCTCCTCCATACCCCCAATCCAGGCCTCCTCTGCACCCCCCATTCCAGGGCCTTCTTTGAAGCTTCCCCTTCTTTGGGATGCCTCACGCGTAAAAGACATAGGCTGCTTGGACACTAGGTAGGACTAGGAGGGAGACCTGCCTGTCCATTACACTTTATTGGGTGGCAATGACACCTTTAGATCAACAGTTCCCAGTGTGTGTGGGGGCAGCACCCCCCTAGATGCATCACCCGGGGCAGCAGCCCCCCCCCCCAGTTTAGGCCCTGGGTGCACACGCACCCCAGAGCCAAAGAAAGGAATCACATGCAGGGCTGCTCTGCTGCAGAATATGTACATGAGGCAGTCCTTAAACAGTGTTTGACAGTTTTCCTTTCTTTATGTATGGGTGAATGGAGACGTCCAGGATTGATGCGGCAGGATAAGAAGCTTTGTGTGAAACATTATGCTTTGGAGCGTGTTTAGTCATCTGAGAAGAACACAAGCCTACATAGACCATATGTAAAAGTATGGTCATATCCCCCAAGTGAGAGCACATATATGGTGGAGGGAGCACAAGTCACAGGTTTGTTTGTGAGCACTGCTTGCAGGAGCCATTAAGAAGTCACTTAAAGAGACACTTATATATATTTTATGCATTCTTTGTATATTTTTCTATTTATTTATTTTTTAAAATACATTTTTATTCTTAACACATGTATTGACTTTGTATATGGACTCGTGTTTACATGGAATATTTACTATTTTCATTTATAATGTTATAGAGAATATTTGCTTACGTTTGGATTTGCGCATTTTATCTTGAAGGTGAAGCGTGGCACGTATTTACCTTTATAATTGCATATAGCACATGTATATGAGAGTGTGTTGTGTGCGAGTGATTCATTAAATTAACCAACTGGATATTTTTAATTAGGGATGGGCTGGCTGTTCGAGTTGAACGTAAATTCGACTCAAACAATGCCTTTTAGTCTGTTTGGCAAACTTAGAACATTATGGGACATTCATGGGGACTCCGAAAGCCCCATAATGCATTCCAATGGTGGGGAAATGATGCCCGCTCATTGGCCAAGGCATGCAGATGACCTCCATGCTTTGGCCAATCATAGAGCGCTCTGCTGTGAGAGATATGATTGGCTAAAGGCAGGGTGCCTTTAGCCAATCACTGCTCAGTGGCCTCAATCCACGCTCCACACTATATAAAGCCGCTTATATAGCAGGCTCTATGTAGTGTGTTGAAGTGGAGAGAAAGACAGTGAGCTTAGCTAGTGAATGACGTGCAGGCAGTTCAGTGTAGCTAGTGTAGTGATTAATGTGAAAAACATATAGATAGATAGATAGATAGATAGATAGATAGATAGATAGATAGATAGATAGATAGATAGATAGATAGATAGATAGATAGATAGATAGATAGATAGAGCAATCTATATACAGTCAGATAGAGCAGGCAGTGCAAGAATATATATATATACTGTATATATATATATATATACAGCACAGTATATACACAGCGTATTGAGTGTACACTATATATCAGTATAGTGCATTCGGGGGTGTTCGTACAGTGTATAGTACATTTGACGTGGTGTCTTAAAATATATACAGGTTTTAACCCCTTAACCCCCGGAGCCCTTTTTTACGTTCGTTGTTTACAAGTTAAAATCATTTTTTTTTGCTAGAAAATTACTTAGAGCCCTCAAACATTATATATATTTTTTTCAAACACCCTAGAGAATAAAATGGCTATCGTTGCAATACTTTTTGTCACACGGTATTTGCGCAGCGGTCTTTCAAGCACGATTATTTTGGAAAATAAATCACTTTTTTGAGTTAAAAAATAAGACAACAGTAAAGTTAGCCCAATTTTTTTGTATATTGTGAAAGAGGATGCTACGCTGAGTAAATAGATACCATACATGTTAGGGTTGAAAATTGCGCACACTCGCGGAATGGCGACAAACTTCGGTACTTAAAGATCTCCATAGGAGACGCTTTATTTTCTTTGCTGCACGAGCTCGCGGGGACAGTGGAGCGTTAATCATTTTTTAAAAATGTTTTTATTTTTATTTTTTTAACACTGTTCCTTTAAAAAAAAATCTGATCACTTTTATTGCTATCACAAGGAATGTAAACATCCCTTGTGATAGTAATATGCGGTGACAGGTACTCTTTATGGAGGGATGTTACACTTCACAGTAACGTTGCTTCCTGAAATGTACAAAGAAGTCCCGATCGAAGCCAATCCCAGCTTCCACATGGACTCCACACAGCCGACGGACATGCCATATCGGAGCTCCGGTCTCCCGGTGGGACAGGAGGCCAGAGAAGAGTGGCGGACAGTGGCGGGAGGGGGGGAGATGTCCCCTCTCGCTTCCTGGCATAACTACCAAGCGGCTTCCAAGCCGGATCAGCTTTTATCACCGGATAGCCGGCCGCCTGCTCTAAAAAACAGTACCGGGGTATAGCCTGTAGCTGCAGACTATACCCCGATACTTCCACTTAAAGCAGCCACCGTTTATAAACAGTGATTTGCGTTAAGTGGTTAAACTAATTTACAACAGCATGGCCCTTTCCTGCGTCAAACAAGAGTAACTGCAAGGGGTTACAGTGTTCTGGCACCGCCAACACCCAAGACCCAATTTTTCACCACCTGTTTGACTGGGGCATGTCATCACAATTTTTAACCACTTAACGCGAAACGCTGTTTATAAACAGCGGCAGCTTTAAGTGGATGTATCGGGGTATAGCCTGCACCTACGTGTTTTAGAGCAGGCGGCCGGCTATCCGGTGATAATGGCCAATCGGAAGCTGCTCAGTCATTATGCCAGGAAGTGGGAGAAGCCACCCCTCCTTCCACCACTGTCCACCGTTCTTCTCCGGTCTCCCATCCGACCGGCGCTCCGATCCAACGCTTCTGAACACTGTGTGGAGTCCCTGGGGAAGCTGGAGTCAGGACTCCTTCATATATTTCTGGAAGTGATGTCACAACGTCACTTCTGGTTTAGTCTGCGGCCAACGACGCCGGTTTTAAAAAAATTACAGTATTCAGAATCGCCCCCCATCCCTCCATAAAGAGTACCTGTCACCATATATTACTATCACAAGGGATGTTTACATTCCTTGTGATAGCAATAAAGGTGATCAGATTTTTTTTTAAACGAACATCGTTAAAAAAATAAATAAAAAATTGTAAAAAAAAAAATGAAAGCGCCACCATCCCTGTGAGCTCGCGCAGCAAAGAAAACGCATATGTAGGTCGCACCCGCATGTGAAAACGGTGTTAAAACCACACATGTGAGGTATCGCCTTGATCGAGTGTGAGCAATAATTCTAGCAAAATACCTCCTCTGCACCTCTAACCTGGTAACCTTTAAAATTTTTTAAAGCTTCACCTATGGAGATTTTTAAGTACTGGAGTTTGTCGCCATTACGCAAGTGTGCACAATTTTCAACCGTAACATGTATGGTATCTATTTACTCGGCGTAACATTCTCTTTCACAATATACAAAAAATTGGGGTAACTTTACTGTTGTCTTATTGTTTAACTCAAAAAAGTTAATTTTTTTCCAAAAAAATTGCGCTTGAAAGACCGCTGCGCAAATACCGTGTGACAAAAAGTATTGCAACTATAGCCATTTTCTTCTCTAGGGTGTTTGAAAAAATATATAATGTTTGGGGGTTCTAAGTGATTTTCTAACCAAAAAAAACTTATTTTAACTTGGTCAAACTAATTTACAACAGCAGGTCCCGTTCCTGCACCCAACAAGAGTAACTGCAAGGGGTTACAGTGTTCTGGCATCACCAACACCCAAGGCCCAATTTTTTAGCACCTGTTTGACTGGGGCATGTCATCACAATTTTTAAACTAATTTACAACAGCAGGTCCCATTCCTGCACCCACCAAGAGTAACTGCAAGGGGTCACAGTGTTCTGGCACCGCCAATACCCAAGGCCCAATTTTTCAGCACCTGTTTGACTGGGGCATGTCATCACAATTTTTATAATTAATTACAACAGTGGGGCCTGCACCAAAATTATAAAAAAAAAAATGCATAGGGTTCCCCCCCAAAGTCCATAACAGACCCTTCAGGTCTGGTATGTATTTTAAGGGGAACCCCACACCAAAATGTAAAAAAAAATGACGTGGGTTCCCCCCCAAAATCCAAACCAGGCCCTTCAGGTCTGGTATGTATTTTAAGGGGAACCCCGTGCCAAAATAAAAAAAATTATGTGGGGGTCCTCCCAAAATCCAAACCAGGCCCTTCAGGTGTGGTATGGGTTTTAAGGGGAACCCTGTGACAATTTTTTTTAAAAATGGCGTGGGGTCCCCCCAAAATCCAACCAGACCATTTTCCAAGCATGCAGCCCTGGTGTGGCAGGAGGGGGTGGGGACAAGTGAGTGCCCCCCCTCCAAACCATACCAGGCCACATGCCCTCAACATGGGGAGGATGCTTTGAGGTCACCCACAAAGCACCTTGTCCCCATGTTGATGGGGAGAAGGGCCTCATCTCCACAACCCTTGCAGGTGGTTGTGGGGGTCTGTGGGCGGGGGTTTTACAGAATCTGGAAGCCCTCTTTAATAAGGGGGCCCCCAGATCCCGACCCCCCCTATGTGAATAGGTATGCCCATTTACCAAAAAAGAGTAAAGTGTTAAAAAAAAATCACTAAGATTCTCCACATCTCTGCGCCATCGCCCTAGACTACCCGCATGTGTTTTTGTTCCCTCTATCCTTTGGAGGAAAGAATACATATCTCCAATGAGTCCCTGTTTGGAGTGTCTTACAGTTACTGCCAATGCTAATATTTAAGATGGACTATATCTAAATTGAAACGTTTTGGCCTGATTCTGTATGGCATGTCGTAGCTGTGAATATTGAAAAAATAGTCTATTGGGCAACTTGTATTTCTCTACTAGTTTATCAAATGGTTTTAAGATCTGGTTATCAAAAAGTTGATGCAGTAATACTATACCAGCTCTTTTCCATAGATCAAAACTTTCCAGTTTCCCTATCTCTGGTAGTTGTGGGTTTTCCCATATAGGCATATATTGAGTATATCCCTCCTGTAGGGCCTCTTGTTGAATAACCTTCCATATTTTATAAATTAAATGAAATGTAGGAAAGCATCGCTTATTATAGAACTGGTAAGCAACTATTGACTGTACAAGTGGTTCCATAGGCAATTGAGAAAACAGTATTCCAACCATATAGTTGCTGTAATTGTGATGCTAGATAGTACTGTCTGGCGTTCGGAACAGCCAGACCTCCTTTATCTTCAGGTAAGGTGTGCCCTTTTACAAGCAGACTAAGGGGACCCCCCAGGCACGATATTTAAAGGAATATTTCATTTTCATTGTTTCATTTTAAGCATTATTAAAATCACTGCTCCTGAAAAAACGATTGATTTAAAAACTTTTTGCTTTGATACATGTCCCCTAGGGCAGGACCTGGGTCCTCATACACTTTTTGTGGCAATAACTTGCATATAAGCCTTTAAAATGAGCACTTTTGATTTTTCATGTTCGAGTCCCATTGATTTTAACGGCGTTCGCGTGTTCGCACAAATTTTCTGGTGTGAACTGAACTGGGGGGTGTTCGGCCCATCCCTATTTTTAATATATTCACCATAGCTGCTCACAAGGATCTATTCTACTTTGTATTTAGCTACTTGCCATATTTATATTTATAAGTAGCTAAATACACATATGAAAGATCTTAACTTGTTTTCTATCTTGTTTTATATTGTATTTGTGTTCTAATATGAAAAAGCACATCATAGCAACTTGCTTTGCAGTGGCCTTTGTCTGAATAAAACCTCATACTGAGCTGTATGATTAGGGATACATTACTACTTTGATGACTTAATATTTATTATTCACCTGAAACATTTTTTTGACTATATAAATAAATAAGGACATTTTGTACAAAGCCACTTTACATTTTCATTGATATGCACATACATGATTTTTTTACCCACCAAAATGTTACATAAAACACATTTTGTGCAGCTCTGTAGCACTCCAATTGTATGTAAGCTCAAAAAATAGCAGTAGATAAGAACCAACCATGGAGATGTTGGCTGGGCAGACTGAAAAAAATCACAAGGCAATTGTTATCTTTTTTTGTGAAGTTGACGTAAGCTGAAGCTTTGTAGAATTTACTTGTCACGCCTTATCCAGTAGACGTGCATGCTGTTTGAAAGAACATTTACCAATGATGGAAAGATCACAGTTTTACTGTATGGGTACCCACAGCCCTGAGAATACCTTAAATAAAAATGCCACTACTGCTTAACATTATTAGACATCAGTGCCTGCATATATGCTGCATATTTAATGCAGATATGATTCACGTGAATCACAGATAAAGTGATCTATAATCACTATTAAAGGAACAGTGAACAAAGGGTGTGTGTGGTAGCAAAGGCTTTAATCATGAAGGATGAAAGACTTGCCTCTCAATGAATCAGACTCACATTTCATGACAACAGTGAGATCACGACATGCATGATGACAATCTTTCTCAGCACTTGTTAGACAAGGAAAATAACAGCAAATACATTGATGGCTTGATGAAGGAAAATCCGACAGTAGAAAGGCAAAATGGGCCTAATTTTCTGCCATATACTGTACCTAAAGTGGAACATTTTTACTTGTTTCTATATAAGAAGCTGCAATTTGGAATACAGGAATACAGTCTGTGCAACTCAGATGCAAAATGTAATTGTATGAAGTAAAAATACTTCTGGCAATCGAATCTTGGATTTCTCCAATATTGACAGATCAGCATTTACCAGAAACCCTTAAAGCTCCTACTAATATCTCCAAAGATGATCACCCAATTTTAGTTTTTTAACAATATTGTTTTTTTTCTCTTAATGGTAATTAACAGGAGTTTCTGCAGTAGAAATTCTGGATGAACCCTCTGCACATTGCTATATACTCTTTTTAGCAAAGTTTGCAATAAGAAAAAAAGGTATTTTTTATTTATATATATTGCAATACATGTTTAACCACTTACCCATCAGAGCCCTTTTTTACATTTGTTGTTTACAAGTTAAAAACTGTTTTTTTTTGCTAGAAAATTACTTAGAACCCCCAAACATTATATATATATTTTTCAAACACCCTAGAGAAAAGAATGGCGATTGTTGCAAAACTTTTTGTCACACGGTATTTGCACAGCGATCTTTCAAGAGTGATATTTTTTGAAAAATGTCACTTTTTTGAGTTAAAAAACAAGACAACAGTAAAGTTAGCTCAATTTTTTGTATATTGTGAAAGAGGATGTTACACCGAGTAAATAGATACCATGCATGTTACGGTTGAAAATTGCGCACACTTGCGGAATGGAGACAAACTCTGATACTTAAAAATCTCCATAGGCGAAGCTTTTAAAAATTTTAACGCTTACCAGGTTAGAGGCGCAGAGGAGGTCTTTTGCTAGAATTATTGTTCACACTCTGGCGATCATGGTGATACCTCACATGTGTGGTTTGAACACCGTTTTCATATGCGGGCACAGATTTTTTTTTATTATTTATTTATTTTTAGCACTGTTCCTTTAAAAAAAAAAATCTGATCACTTTTATTGCTATCACAAGGAATGTAAACATCCTTTGTGATAGTAATATATGGTGACAGGTACTCTTTATGGAAGGATGGGGGGATCTAAAAGACCCCCCATCCCTCCTTTGCACTTCAAAGTATTCATATGGCCAAAAATAGTGATTCTGAATACTTAGCCGCTGAGTAAACCGGAAGTGACACTGTGACATCGCTTCCAGAATTTGACAAAGGAGACCCTATCGGAGCCGATTCCAGCTTCCTTCAGGTCTCCTTCTAGCTGGCAGACATGCCAGATCAGAACTCCGGTCTCCCGATGGGAGAGGAGGCCAGAGAAGAGCGGTGGAAGGCGGCGGGATGAGGGGGTGTCCCCGAGCCGGATCGGCCATTATCGCCGGATAGCTGATCGTCCGCTCTATAAAATGGTACTGGGATATAGCCTGTAGCTGCAGGCTATATGCTGATGCCTCCATTTAAAGCAGCCACCGTTTATAATCGTTGATTCACGTTAAGTGGTTAAGCTCGTCAACTGGTGTATGTTTACCCCATGTTGGCATTGTGTCCACAGTAGCATTTGCATTTTGCAGAGCAGGTTAGGGACTGGCCATAGAGGGATTACTTTGACACAGTTGGTCAGCTTAAGCACTTGCCAACCATCTGACAGCGACAAGGTGTCTCGTTATAGCAAACCGCCGTCATATGAAGGCTGCCGCGATAACGAGTATTGTGAGCGCGTGTGCCGGAGGCGCGCTCACGTGCTCACTATGTCTGGGGGGGGCAGGGAGCGGGTAGGGCAGACTCGATCACCGCCGGCTACCTGCGATGGCCCCCTGCAGTGAGAGAACTGAGGTGCGTGTATGTAAACACGGATTTACGTTCTCATAGAGGGGGAAGGGCTGTGAACACAGTTAACCCTTAGAGCGCCCCCTCCAGGTTAACCCCTTCACTGCCAATGCCATTTATACAGTAATCAGTGCATTTTTATAGCACTGATTGCTGTATAAATGCCAATGGTCCCAAAAAAGTGTCAAAATGGTCCGACCTGTCCGCCCCAATATTGCAGTACTGCTAAAAATCACAGATCTCCGCCATTACTAGTAAAAAATAAAAAAATAAATAAAAACCCCAGAAATTAATTCTCATCATCCGTAAACGCGGCAACTTTTGCACAAACCAATCAATAAATGCTGATTGCAGTTTTTTTTAACCAAAAATATGAGGAAGAATATAAATCGGCCAAAACCGATGAAAAAAATGTTTTTTTATATATTTTTTTGGATTTGTATGTTAGCAAAAAGTAAGAAATATTGATTTTTTTGCAAAATTGTCGCTCTTTATTTATTTATAGCGGCAATCAGAAATGACGCAGAGGGGGTCAAATACCACCAAAAGTAAGCTCTATTTGTGAGAAAAAAAGGATGCAAATTTCGTTTGGGTACAACATCACACGACCGCGCAATTGTCAGTTAAAGTGACGCAGTGCTGAATCGCAAAAAGGGCTCTGGTCCTAAAGTGTGAAATCTTTCCGGGGCTGAAGTGGTTAAACATGTATTGCAATATGTGTGAACTAAAAATCCCTGTTTTTATTGCAAAGTTTGCTAGAAAGGGTGTAGAGCAGTGTATAGAGGATTCATCCAGAATTTATAGTATAGTATAAGATATGGTCACGCCCCTTTGGCGCCTAATGCATTATATACAGTACATGTACAGGCTATTGGGATTTGAGCACAGGTATACCTTATTTCAGGAGTTTCTGCAAGGCATGATAATGTACTGCACATGCTTGTTTTAAAAGTGTATGTCCTTATTGTATAGAGGTGCAATCTAGTGAAAGCCTAAATAAATGTATACTGCAGTCAAATAAGAATTTACACTGAAACTCTTACAGTGAAGCTGCAAAGAGAGCCACAGGGCTGAATTCTATGTTTTGTTACATTGATGGTGAGAATCCCCTGCGTGGGAAACTATACATGTGTGAACTTTTTGCTTTGTTTTAAATAAAAGTGGGCAGAAAAAGCCCAGAAATGTACTTCTGGCTTGGAATAAACTTACTGTTTGGTGCTACAAATACCCCAACTTGTCACACTACCTATTCCACACTGCTCTTTTCTTTTTAGCAGCCAGAAACACAACCTGTTACTTTCAGATATAAAGAAGTTTGTGAGACTGACTGAGGTAGTCACGTCACCAGTCCTCTAGGTCACCCACACCCCATGTCAGGACAAGATCCTCCGGCATCCATGACAAGGAAGCATCCCCCCTCAACCCAAGCTTTTTAATTGGCAGAAGAAATAATAATAATTAAGATTAATAATACACATACCTAAAATATTTTGTTTATACATTTTGAGGTTAATTCAAAGTATTAGGAATAACTACACATTTTACTTGTGACTTGTCATGAGGAGACAAGGGAGGAATGCAGTATGATTGGGTGCGTAAGACCATCTTTACTCACACAGTACACATGATCCTGCACATAGCATTGAGGGTACCATTCACTCACCCACTCTTCCACAGCCATAGGCTCCTCCTGGCTACCTGAGATGGACAGTTCAGTACAGTGCTGTGACTACTTTTGCTATTGGCAGGCTGGCACTTGATGGCACAAAAAATGTATCCCCCTGCTATGATGGCACAGGGGAGCAGGTTGACAAGAGAGAGGGGGAAACAAGGTAATAGAAGAGAATATGCACAGGGTAAAGGAAGGAAGGTTAAGAAGAGGGTGGGATAAGAAGAGGGGGTGCAGAATTATAGTAGAGTGGAGGTGCTTTTGGATGAGAAATATGAGAGTGACAGGCAGAGGCGTAACTAGAAGCTTCAGGGCCCGGGTGCAAGAAATTAGGAAGGGCCCCCCCTGACCTCTGGCCAGGGCCCTTCCCTCTTCTTGCTGATCCTGGGGCCCTTTACTCCTATCACGTGTCCCTTTATTACGGTCCCGCAGCAGGACCCTGGGAACAGCAGAAGACAAGTAAACTGGATAGGAGGGGCGGCAGGGGCAGCACATAGAGTAACCAATCTCCTGCATTAGGAGGAAAATGGAATAAATAAAACTTCTAAATGCCACCCTAGCCATCACTCCTATCCAGGTGTACAAGGGAAGCACATGGGCCCCCTGGAGCATGGGGCCCGGTTGCAATCGCAACCCCTGCAACCCCTATCGTTACGCCCCTGGTGACAGGAGAAGGGTCTCAGTACTTCAGGAGGTGGAGACAATCTGCAGAAAGGAAGAAGGTAAATGGTGATTGGAGACAGTCAAAGCATGGTCACCATGCAATAAATGCTGCTGCACAGATGCGTACGGTGCAGTATGAATATGTCTGGCCTATAGATGTCACTATTTACAGTTGTTACATGTATAATACTTTCAATACTCAGTTTAGGTTTATTCCAGTTCTTGTTCCTGTTATGGGTGCTTTATTTATTCACTACTTCACTTGCAGCATATTTCCTATACTCTACCAGAAGCAGATGACACTTGATAACATGCAGCCCTCACTGCATTAAAGAAATTATTTGTGCCTAACATAAATGTGGTTGCAGAAAGTTATAAATTCTGGCTATGAGGACAGTTTAATGGCGAATCCATGGTAAAATTTATAGCAGCTTTGAGTGAGTTGATTATTACCTTTGAGTTTGGTGTTTTGACAGATAAAATGATAGAGACCAACTAGTGGAAAAAAACAAAGCCTGCATTTGATTGTTATAACTTAACTCTAGCAAAGGCTATTACATTTTTACATCACAGGGAAACTGCTGTGGCTGGGGCAAAAACCCATGGGGTACTTCTGTCACCATACAGGTTGTGGATTCAGAATCTGCCTTTCATAAGGCACATATTGAGGCGCAATACAACGTTACACCAAGAGATTAATCTAAATTGCATGCATAGCTGCACATACACAGAATAAGTACTGTTTCAGGTGTGGTTCAAGACAGCACATCATTCTACGCGCAGAAACTGCTGCTTACCCTAAGAAGGTGCACTGTGCCATAAATGTAAGAAAAATTCAACATATATGTGTGGTGATCCTCATGTCAACTTACCAAAGGAGGCATCATCCACTTAAAGTATTCCAAAAGATTTAGGCCTCATACACACGGACGTTTTTTGACGCCAGCGTTTTCTGGCGTTTTTTGCAGCTCTCCATGTTAGTCAATGGCCCCATAAAAACGTCGGCGTTTCTGAGCTGTAGGTGGCGTCGGCGTTAGTGAGCAGAAAGTAGAACCCATGGCCATCGCGTTCTGAGGCTGTAACATTTTGACGTTTTTTGACGCCGATGCCACAATATGCCAAGAAACGCCAACATATGCCACCATATGCCACCTATTATTATACCGGCGTTTTCCGGCGTTTTTTGACGCCGACGTTTTTAGGTTGAAAAATAGCAGAGGGATGATTTTGTTTTAAAAAACGCCTATTGACGCCGACGCTCACTAACGCCGAAAAACGTCAATACATAACGCCGAAAAACGTCGCCTTTTTTTCCTTGACGTCGGGCCCGACGTTTTGTTTATTTTTTTATATACGCCCGTGTGTATGAGGCCTTAAAGTGATTGTAAAGTGTAATTTAACCACTTCCTTACAGGACACTTACACCCCCTTCCTTACCAGATCAATTTTCAGCTTTCAGCACTCTCACACTTTAAATGACAATTACTCAGTCATGCTACACTGTACCCAAACAAAATTTTTATAATCTTTTTCTCACAGATAGAGCTTTCTTTTGGTGGTATATAATCACTGCTGGGTTTTTTTTTTTCAATATAAGTGAAAAAGTAGCGAAAATTTTGAAAAAAAACCCACTTTTTTTAGTTTGTATTGAAAAATTTTGCAAAAAAGTAAATTTTCTTCATAAATTTGGGCGATTAATTTATACTGCTACATATCTTTGGTAAAAATAACCCAAATTAGTGGATATTATTTATTCTCTGTGAAAGTTATAGAGTCTACAAGCTATGGTGCAAATCATTGAAAATTGATCACACCTGATGTACTGACCACCTATCTCATTTCTTGAGACCCTAACAAGCCAGGAAAGTACAAATACCCCCCAAATGACCCCTTTTTGGAAAGTAGACATTCCAAGGTTTTTAGTAAGGGGCATGGTGAGTTTTTTGAAGTTGTAATTTTTTCCCACAATTCTTTTTTTTTACACAAAATTGTTAAGCAACAAGTTATTTCTCACACACAGCATATGCATACTTGCAATGACACCCCAAAATACATTCTGATACTCCTCCTGAGTATGGCGATACCCCATGTGTGAGACCTTTACACAGCCTGGCCACATACAAAGGCCTAACATTGAAGTAGCACCTTCAGGCGTTCTACGAGCATAAATTACACATCTCATTTCTTAGCCACCTATTACACTTTTGAAGGCCCTGGAACACCAGGACAATGGAATTGTCCACAAAATGACCCCATTTTGGAAAGCAAACACCCTAACTTATAATTTATGAGGCATTATGAGTCTTTTGAATGGTTCATTTTTTTCCAGAAGTTTTTGGAAAATGTGGGAAAAAATGAAAATGCATTTTTTTAACACAAAGTTGACCATTTATACTTTTGGATATTTCCAACACATAGCATGTACACAGCAAAAATTACACCCCAAAATACATTCTGCTACTCCTCCTGAGTATGGCGATACCACATGTGTGAGACTTTTACACAGCCTGGCCATATACACAAGCCCAACATTGAAGTAGCACCTTTAGGCGTTCTACGAGCATAAATTACACATCTCATTTCTCAACCACCTATTACATTTTTGAAGGCCCTGAAGCAACAGGACAATGGAATTTTCCACAAAATGACCCCATTTTGGAAAGTAAACACCCCAACGTATAATCTATGAGGCATAAAGAGTCTTTTGAACATGTCATTTTTTTTCCAGAAGTTTTTATAAAATGTGGAAAAAAAATGAAAATGCATTTTTTAATACAAAGCTGTCCATTTATAAGATATTTCCAACACATAGCATGTACATAGCAAAAATGACACCACAAAACACATTCTGCTACTCCTCCTGAGTATGACAATACCCCATGTGTGAGACTTTTACACAGCCTGGTCACATACAGAGCCCAACATTGAAGCAGCACCTTTAGGCGTTCTATGAGCATAAATTACACATCTCATTTCTCAACCACCTATTACACTTTTGAAGGCCCTGGAGCACCAGGACAATGGAATTGCCCACAAAATTACCCCATTTTGGAAAGCCAACACCCCAAGGTATATTATATGAGGCATTATGATTCTTTTGTACGGTTAAGTCTTTGAAAAACACGGAAAGAAGATAAAAACTTTTTTTACACAAAGTGGTCAATTTATAAGATATTTCTAACACATAGCATGTACATAGCAAAAATTACACCCCAAAATACATTCTGCTGTTCGTCCCCAGTATGGCGATACCACATGTGTGAGACGTTTACACAGCCTGGCCACATAGAGAGGTCCAACATGCAGGGAGCACCATCATGCGTTCTAGGAGCATAAATTACACATAAAATATCCTAATGACCTATTACACTTTTGAAGGTCCTGGAGCACCAGGACAGTGGAATTACCCACAAAATGACCCCATTTTGAAAAGCAAACACCCCAATGTATATTTCATGAGGCATTATGAGTCTTTTGTACGGTTCATTTTTTTCCACAAGTCTTCGGAAAACGTGGAAAGAAAATGAAAACTTATTTTTTTTACACAAAGTTGTCAATTTATATGATATTTCTAACACATAGCTTGTACATAGCAAAAATGACCCCCCAAAATATATTCTACTACTTGTCCCGAGTATGGCGATACCACATGTGTGAGACTTTTACACAGCCCAGCCACATAGAGAGGTCCAACATTGAAGTAGTACCTTCAGGCATTCTAGGAGCATACATTACACATCTAATTTCATTCCTACCTATCACACTTTTGAAGCTCCTGGAGCACAAGGACAGTGGAATTACCCACAAAATTACCCCATTTTGGAAAGCAACCACCCCAATGTATATTTTATGAGGCATGGGCTGCAGATAGGTACTCGGGTACTCTTTTGGGCTGTAGGTAGGTACTCGGGTACTCTGTGATGGATTAGTAAAAGGTACTCGGGTACTCTGATGGGCTGGTAAAAGGTACTCGGGTACTCTGATGGGCTGATAAAAAGTTCTTGGGTACTCTGATGGGCTGGTGACAGGTACTCGGGTACTCAGATGGTCTGGTGCCAGGTACTTGGGTACTCAGATGGTCTGGTGCGAGGTAATTGGGTACTCAGATGGGCTAGTGACAGGCACTCGGGTACTCAGATGGGCTAGTGACAGGTACTAGGGTACTCAGGTGGGCTAGTGACGGGTACTCGGGTACTCAGATGGGCTAGTGACAGGTACTAGGGTACTCAGATGGGCTAATGACAGGTACTCAGATTGGCTGGTGACCGGTACTCGGGTACTCTGATGAGCTGGTGACAGGTACTCAGAAGGGATGGTGACAGGTACTCGGGTACTCTGATGGGTTGGTGACAAGTACTCGGGTACTCTGATGGGCTGGTGACAGGTACTTGAGTACTCTGATGGGCTGGTGACAAGTACTCAGGTATTCTCATGGGCTGGTGACAGGTACTCGGGTACTCAGATGGGTTGATGACAGGTACTCGGGTACTGTGATGGGCTGGTGACAGGTACTCGGGTACGGTGATGGGCTGATGACAGGTACTCGTGTACTCAGATGGGCTGGTGACAGGTACTCGGGTACTCTGATGGCTTGATGACAGGTACTCGGGTACTCTGATGGGTTGATGACGGGTACTGTGATGGACTGGTGACAGGTACTCGAGTACTCTGATGGTCTGGTGACAGATACTTGGGTACTCTGATGGGCAGGAGGCAGGTACTTGGGTAGTCTGATGGTCTGGTGACAGGTACTCGGGTCCTCTGATGGGCAGGTGACAAGTACTCGGGTACTCTGATGGGCAGGTGACAGGTAATCTGTACTTTGATGGGCAGGTGACAGGTACTCGGGTACTCCGATGGGCAGGTGACAGGTACTCGGGTACTCTGATGGGCAGGTGACAGGTACTCGGGTACTCTAATGGGCAGGTGACAGGTACTCAGATGGGCAGGTGACAGGTACTCGGGTACTCTGATGGACAGGTTACAGGTACTTGGGTACTCTGATGGACAGGTGACAGGTACTCGGGTACTCTGATGGGCAAGTGACAGGTACTCTGATGGGCAGGTGACAGGTACTCGGGTACTCTGATGGGCAGGTGACAGGTACTCGGGTGCTCTGATGGGCAGGTGACAGGTAATCGGGTACTCTGATGGGCAGGTGACAGGTACTTGGGTACTCTGATGGACAGGTGACAGGTACTCAGGTACTTTTATGGGCAGGTGACAGGTACTCAGGTACTCTTATGGGCAGGTGACAGGTACTCGGGTACTTTGATGGGCAGGTGACAGGTACTCGGGTACTTTGATGGACAGGTGACAGGTACTCAGGTACTTTGATGGGCAGGTGACAGGTACTCTGATGGGCTGTGACAGGTACTTTGATGGGGTGGTGACAGGTACTCTTTATTGGAAGGGGGGCAATCAGTGTGCTTGGTGCTGACAGTAAACGGTAATGAGCTGTTACCGCTATCTCCTCCTCACACACGATCGGTGTGTGAAGAGGAGAACCCGGTAACAGCTCGTTACCGCAGATTCCCATTATTTTGTGACCGGCTGTGATTGGACACAGCCGGTCACGTGGTAAAGAGCCAATATTATTGGCTCTTTACCCCCATCACGGAAGGCCGGGGTCCCGAGGGACACGGCCGGTCCCCAATCGCCGCGATGCGGGCCCCTGAGGGCCTGCAAAGCGGCAAAAACAAGTGGGCGTCATATGACGTCCACTTAGCATGGGGAGTGCACCTTGCCGACGTATAATTACTATACGCCAGTAAGGAAGTGGTTAAAAAAAAAACATGCTATACAGGTGATACTCGAAAAATTAGAATATCGTGCAAAAGTTCATTTATTTCAGTAATGCAACTTAAAAAGTGAAACTAATATATGAGATAGATTCATTACATGCAAAGCAAGATAGTTCAAGCCACGATTTGTCATAATTGTGATGATTATGGCTTACAGCTCATCAAAACCCCAAATCCACAATCTCAGAAAATTTGAATATTGTGAAAAGGTGCAATATTCTAGTATATCCAAAAGAGAAAGGGAGTGAAGCCGCTCAGGTGCGGGGTAACAAACAACCGGCCAACAGGTGCAGGTCCCGTTCGTGATTTCAGGAGATCCACATTAAAGCGGCGTGGACTCGCCGAAGTGAGGGAAAGAGAAAACCTATATGATCTTATAACGTGGAAAAGTGTTATAAGTTTAAAAGACTCTAACACCTAAACCCCAAAACTACTCGACATTCGGTATTAGTAGTGTTAATACTGTTTAGCACCGAACTTGATAGAACGAAACGTACATTACTTAGATAGAGTATATAATCAAAGTGAAAAATTCAACGTAATGACTTTATTTACTTGAAAACGTGCTATAAGATTAAAAAGCTCATAGTGGACATATCGTACAAAAAAAAAATTGGTGAAGGAATGACCGCATATCATTAATATGCAGCC
>BLSH010383775.1:156201-170273 GCA_018402905.1 Glandirana rugosa | reverse complement strand
GCAGGACAACATGATTTTAAGGGTTTGTGCATTTGATAGACACACCATATGAGTATATTTACAATTTTCACATTTAAATTCATGTTTTTTGAAGTACCTGCATAGTCCTTTCTTTGATATATGTATATATGCATTGTTCATGTAGAGAGTTTCTAGTGATCATTCTATATCATGTGTATAGCATTATGCAAAAACATTTTCTATTAATTTTTCACTTTTTCACCTTCGTTTTTCTCATGATTGCATGGCTATCGTATTGGGGCATGTATGTGCTTTTATAGATTGTTGTGAGGTTTTAACTCTCAGCGCTGATTCGGCTCCTCCTAGACAGGTCTGGGGGCAGCTGAATCGGTGCATTAAGCACTAATGATCCACTCAGAACAGCTGTGGCTTTACTTAGCCTGCTTTTTGGGCTCTATAAATTGAGGATCATTTGGCAATTCATGTAGGTTATGAATAAGCAGACGTAAGCGCTGTGAAACGCGTTAACCCATTGTCATCCATGGACATGCCGGTATCTGTCATTATGCTTGTCACTTTGTGATGTACTTTGTTGAATAAATTTACAAACATTTTCCAGCAAACCGGTGCAGCATGTGTGCGGTCATCTCCTTGCTTTAATGTGCAATATTCTAGGCTCAAAATGTCCCATTCTAATCATCTAATTAAGCCATAACACCTGCAAAGGGTTCCTGAGCCTTTAAATGGTCTCTCAGTAGGGTTCAGTAGGAATCACAATCATGGGAAAGACTGCTGATCTGACAGATGTGCAGAAAACCATAATTGACACCCTCCATAAGGAGGGAAAGCCTCAAAATTTAATTGCAAAAGAAGTTGGATGTTCCCAAAGTGCTGTATCAAAGCACATTAATAGAAAGTTATGTGGAAGGGAAAAGTGTGGAAGTAAAAGGTGCACAAGCAGCAGGGATGACCGCATCCTGGAGAGGATTGTCAGGAAAAGGCCATTCAAAGGTGTTGGGGACTTTCACAAGGAGTGGACTGAGGCTGGGGCCAGTGCATCAAGAGCCACCACATATAGACGGATCTTGGACATGGGCTTCAAATGTCATATTCCTCTTGTCAAGCTGCTCCTGAACAACAAACAAATGTCAGAAGCGTCTTACCTGGGCTAAAGAAAAACAGACCCGGTCTGTAACTCAGTGGTCCAAAGTCCTCTTTTCTGATGAGAGCAAATTTTGCATCTCATTTGGAAACCAAGGACCCAGAGTATGGAGGAAGAATGGAAAGGCACACACTGCAAGATGCTTGAAGTCCAGTGTGAAGTTTCCACAGTCTGTGTTGATTTGGGGAGCCATGTCATCTGCTGGTGTTGGTCCACTGTGCTTCATTAAGTCCAGGGTCAATGTAGTCGTCTACCAGGAGATTTTGGAGCACTTCATGCTTCCTTCCGCAGGCGAGCTCTATGGGGATGCTGACTTCATTTTCCAGCAGGACTTGGCACCTGCCCACACTGCCAAAAGCACCAAAACCTGGTTCAGTGACCATGGGATTACTGTGCTTGATTGGCCAGCAAACTCGCCTGACCTGAACCCCATAGAGAATCTATGTGGCATTGCTAAGAGAAAGATGAGAGACATGAGACCCAACAATGCAGAAGAGCCGAAGGCCACTATTGAAGCATCCTGGTCTTCCATAACACCTCAGCAGTGCCACAGGCTGATAGCTTCCATGCCACGCCGCATTGAGGCAGTAATTGCTGCAAAAGGGGCCCAAACCAAGTACTGAGTACATATGCATGCTTATACTTTTCAGAGGTCTGATATTGTTCTATGTACAATCCTTGTTTTATTTTTTATTTTTTTATTTTATTCCTTTTAAAATAGTTTTATTTGTAACCAGCAAGTATAGTTACAGTGAATGAACAAAATTTGCATATAGGATATAGAAAAAGCGTACATTATGGATCAGATACAACCAGATACAATCACATCTCTGTTCAAACAGACATATTTTCCTGTTGGTCCGGGAGCGGAAAATTTACGTCCCAGGTACACTGACAACAACATAAGCAGTAAGTGCATAGCAATAGTTTATGCAGTCTTTACCTAATGTGAATGTAACTCTGCGCTATGCGATGGGATTCGTAGGGATTGAGCAAGTCTCTGTACTCTCGGGTTTGTGATGTAAAAGACATTGGAGAGTATTTGGGGACTTTTCAGGGATGTCTGTCAGGTGTGGACAGGGGAGGGGGACTCTGTGCCCTGGGATTGGTTCCCTTCTAGTGCAAGTCCACGTATTTTGTTGTACCCGGAATGCATAGCTTTGCAGCATTAAGTAAGTGAATTACAAGTGACTTACGATATGTGTGTTCCGATAAGGTCGAGTGGTGAAGAAGGCATTGGGCTGGAGAGAAGTCTATGGTGTATGTAGAGATTCTGGTGATCAGGTCATGAACTTGAGTCCAAAATTGTTGTAAGCGAGGGCCTTGTTTTATTGATTGCATGCAATATTCTAATTTCATGAGATTGTGGATTTGGGGTTTTCATGAGCTGTAAGCCATAATCATCACAATTATGACAAATCACGGCTTGAACTATCTTGCTTTGCATGTAATGAGTCTATCTCTTATATAGTCTCACCTTTTAAGTTGCATTACTGAAATAAATGAACTTTTGCATGATATTCTAATTTTTTGAGTATCACCTGTACTTACCTCCTCTGTGCAGTTAGTTTTGCACAGAGCAGCCCAGATCCTCCTCTTCTCGGGTCCCTCTTTGCTGCTCCTGGCCCCTCCCTCATAATGAGTGCCCCCACAGCCAGCAGCTTCCTATGGGTGCACCCGAGCCGAGTGAGAGCTCCGTGTATCCATTCAGACACATAGCTCGACCAGGCCCCACCCCCCTCTGCCTTGATTGGCTGACTGACTTTGATTTACAGCCACGGGAGCCAATGACACCACTGCTGTGTCTCAGCCAATCAGGAGGATTGTCCTGGACGGCTTAGACATTCATGGACATTGCTTGAGAGAGATGAGACTCAGGTAAGTAATTAGGGGGGATACTGGGGGGGCTGCTACACACAAAGATTTTTTATCTTAATGCATAAAATGTATTAAGATAAAAAAAAAAAAACTTCTGCCTTTACAACTCCTTTAAAGACCATACTTGTGGGACTTTATATATGCCTCTATTAGTTAAACAGACAATTTAAAAAAAGAAACATCAGATTTTATTGATACAAATATTAAAACTAATGAAAGCATGTATAAAATCATTATTAGATTCCTGAATTTTGGAGGTCACAATCAACAATCAATTTGTAATTGCCCAGCTTGGGGTACACAATGGAGCCTGTATAATGGTCTATGCGTTTTGTGGAACAGCCCGCTTCTTTGGGACCTCACGTGCCTCATGTATATTCCCATGCAGATACAATGTCACATATGGAGCTAGAAGTAGACAAAATATAAAGTAAGTGTAAACAAACTGGATCATATCACATAGTAGTACAGTAAAGAGCAAACCAATTTTTTTTATAATAAATAAGCGAAAATATATTGATAATCAGAAAAACAAATATATATCCCCTCTGAAGCCTCATGAGAACTGTTTAACACTAAAACCAAGGGAAGAAGTAGCATATGGAATCTACGTCAAGCTCTGAGCAGCCTGTGGGGGATAGTTGGAACCAAAGGGATAAAGTGAAAGATGGTCCCAGGTAGATTTAGCAAAAATCACCACTGGACAAAATATAGAATATCAATAAGATATAAAGCAAAGAAAAACAAAAGAAAATTTGATATATAGAAAGGGAATACAAAAGCGCATGTCATCTCAAATATACCAAATCCAAAAGAGGGGACATACCTTGCATATCACATTCAATAAAAATTCAGAATTGAAGATTATCAAAGAGCCGAGCTGTTAAACTGCTCCAGGTCATCTAGAAAAAGGGGGACAAATAACATGTTCAAGCTAAAAAGCCATAATAATAGCATTAAACAATGCTGCTGATAAACAGAAATAGGTGAGAACAAATGTAAACTGAATAAAAAGAAAAGAGCTTATTACAAATCCAAAACTTACCCCAACTGAGATTTTCGGGCATACAGTCTCTATTGGCTCCAGCATGGGGAATGCCCAAATGCTGAATGAGAATCGCTCAATATATAATGGTAACTGGCTCCACCCCGCAGGTTATCTGTGATGATATCACAGTGTGAGACACACACGCTGTAATGATATCAAGAGCAGGGACACACAAACTTCGCAGCCATTTTGAGATGGTCAGCCATTACAGTTTGAACGTAGGACAAAACTCCTCATTCCCCACCCCTCCCAACAACTTAGGAATTTCTGGGCCTTGAACAGGCACCAAGGAGTCTAAGGAAATGTTGTTGCAAGCCGATCATAAATCCCTAAGTCAGATCCCTCGACAGGTCCAGATAGGGAAAGGGCTATAAATCGTTATAGCCAGCTGCAACATTTTCAGTAACCCTGAAATCAACATGAAAAGGTAGAAAAATTACATACAAAAAATACAGTCATAATTCCAGCTAGGAATCTAACATAGTGATAAAACGTACATATTTGAATGTAGAATTTCGGACCGGATTATTCAAGTATAGACATTACCTTTTTTGAACAGAAGAAAGGACAGAACTAGTGTATTCCCTCCCCAGGGTACCCGAATGTCGCAGCGCATTCATGTGTGGACTTAATTTAAAGCCCTCAATGTGCTAAGATTGAATTTCTTAATGTGAGATTTGCCGGCCGGCCCAATCACGAAATATGGTTTTCATACACAATGTGTAAATTAGGGAAGCGTGTATTTCAAAGGCCGGTCCAGACATTCAGCCTAAGGATCTGCCTCACTCATGTGAGTTGTCAAGGGTATATGGCCCCACCCCTTGTCCACCAGAGAAAATTTGACTGCTAAGATCAATTTCCAGTTCTCAATTTTCCATCAATGAAACAACATCAGAGGACCAGGAAATCATCTTCCAAACACTGATTAGGCACAGACATTTCAAAAGCAAGTATTGTTTTATTCTTTTTCTTTGCTGCTGTAATTTTGTCTCATTGTTTTGATAACCTTCTTTTATTTTTCTGTACATATTTTACTGCACCTAAAACTTGACCTTTTTATTATTAAACCTTATTTTGAAAAGTGTATATTTTGTCCCTAAAGCTCTTAATGCAACTATCACAAATCTGTTCCTCTGAAGAGCGCTACTGTTTTTAAAATAACACATCTGGATATACCTGTCTGCTGTGACAGCGTGTGTTATAGGTGGTTATTCTGAAATACTGGTATTGCTAAATTGTTGGAGACCTAATACTCCAGATCAAAGGTTAGTGGTGGCAGAGAAAGGGTTAATTGTTTGAATTAGCCCAGTAACAATCGCTCTCAGGCGGCTGGCATTTAGACGGTGGTCCCGCAAACTGGGAAGTCTTTGTGCTGAAAGCAGCTGGGAGTGGCATTGTTACGTTCGTGACAAGTGCGGTGTTAGATCAAGGGGGTCCTCGGTCACCCGTTGGTGAGGATGGCAGCAATCTGATACCCGCATTCGTCACATACTATAATGGTAACTGGCTCCACCCCAGAGGTTATCCACACCCCCTGGGGAGGCCCAATTCCAAATGCCCAGCAGGGTGTGGACTAGTGCCTCCTTGCTCCCCACCATGGTTTGTCTAGATATATGGAGGCTGCTGAGGTGAGATTAATCCTGTGTGGTCACGGCTATTGTCTGAAATGGCGATGGTGAAACCACAAGTGACGCCTCCATCATAAGTCAGACATGCTAAGAGCCAGAAGTGACATGGCTGACCTGCGCCAACTCTGGAAAACCTCCCCATCCAGTTGTGAGCCCAAGCATAGGCAGGAAGAGGATACCGCAGTATGCTCAATCCCCATGCGATCCACATTGGAGCACAAATAGGGAAGGAGATTTCTAGGAATAAAAAATTCTAACCATCTATGGCCAGCTTCAGTCAATGGATCTCATGGACCAGAGTACTTTGCACAACATTCACATACATGTACCAAATAATAAGAACAAAATAAAGACTATGTGAACTATACTGGTGGCCAGGCATAGATGCCCTAGTACTAACTGATATTCAATCTTGCATTACTTGTCAGAGACATGCTGTCACATATACTCCACCACTCCGGCCGGTGCCATTTCCTGATTCTGTTTTGGAAATGCTTGATAGTAATATTTCAGGTCCTATTACAGAGGCACCTTTGGGCTTCTGATTTGCTATAAGTTTAATTGATTATTATAGTAAAGAGCCACAAATTGCATTTGTCTCATATATAACATTTACATACATATTTATATATCTTTTCATAGTCTTCAGCAAGGAAGGTAACCCAAAAGAACTAGTGCCTGACAATGTACCATCGTTTGTTTAAGTTACATTTTAAAGCATAAGTTCACATTTTGTAACATGTTACATGTTACACCCATATTTAGGGTGTAACATGTAACATGTTACTAATTGTTAGGAAGCCCAATCAGGCAACACATGTGTTTAGGAGGAGCAGCCTGCTTCGCTGACATTACACAGCCTGTTTCCCTTTATGCCCGGAGATGGTGAGCAAGCCAAACAGGCTTTTTATGCTTGTAATTATTCAGTTTCCTGTAAGTGTTGCGAACATTGTTTTTTAATAAAATAATAGTAGCAGAGAACACTATGTAGTCTCCCATTTCCATTACATGTGGTGTGGACGGGTGACCCGCAAGAGAGTGGGGATTTATACAGCAGCATTAGCCCAGATCCAGCCCTGATTGTTGAACCCACACAGCTGGGAGTTCAGTGGAGTGAAGTGTTTGTAAAAGCATTGGAATTGGGAGGACCATTAAGAGATTGGTGTGTCTATGCCCTATAACATCAGCAGTGAGGTAATCAGGTTTTTCAACTGGTGGTGGGGTATCATAACAAAAGGAAGATCATTTTGGTTATCAATTTGGAGTATTTATTCACTGGAACAGTGGACACATGGATTTTTACTTATTTTTTAAATTTTGGCTTTTATCTTTCTTTTTGGTTTTTACATTGGACTTA
The DNA here is from genome assembly GCA_018402905.1 of Glandirana rugosa. Taxonomy (NCBI): domain Eukaryota; kingdom Metazoa; phylum Chordata; class Amphibia; order Anura; family Ranidae; genus Glandirana; species Glandirana rugosa. The sequence continues at coordinate 163,239 of BLSH010383775.1, read as the reverse complement.
TTTTGATGAACACTATAGTGTTTTTTTTGAGAATTTACTGTTTATATTTTGGAAAGATTTTTTATCAAGTTGTATGATTATTTTGTATTCACATTTAAAGTAGCGCTGCACCGTTTATCACATTTTATTCACATGTTACTAACTAAGCAGCCTCCTCTTCCCCTCGAGTCCCTGTTGTGATAGCAGACTGGGGATCTTCTGTGAATGTGAATGGGAGAACTGTAAACTACCATCAGCCATTGTGGCTGATAGTTTGTAGTTCTCAATGAACTACCAGGGTCCTGATGAGCGCCTATCATCCAGTAGCTGCCTACCCTATGAGCTATGGGCAGACAGCTACACTAACATTCTGTAGGAGCCTGAGATTGCACCCGTGATCTGCTGATCACGGGTGCAATGCTTTACAGGCTCCAATAGAAAAGAATAAATGCACATTTTTTTAACCTGCAAAAAGATGTGCATTTATTTATTTTTTTTAAGGTGATTTATCATTTAATCATTTCTGAGAGAGAGAAAAATCGTGTGCATAGGACATCCTCAATGTATTACCCCTAATTAAATGGAGAGATTCAACAGAAGCCTTAAAGAAGCTCTTCAGACTGAAAATCTTAGAGGAAAATCTTAGAAAGTTTCCCACTACAAAGTTCTTACATGTCTACAGAGTGACATGACATGCAAATACACATAAGGAGAGGTTTACTAAAACTGGTGCACACAAAATCTGATGTAGCTCTGCATAGTAACCAATCAGCTTCTAGGTTTTATTGTCAAAGCTTAATTGAACAAGCTCAAGTTAGAAGCGGGTTGGTTACTATGTAAAGCTGAACCAGATTCTGTATTACACCGGTTTTAGTAAATCTCCCACACAGTCACTAGCTGAACTATTACAACATGCACATGGCAGATGAATGTGACTTAAACTAAATGTTGCAGACATACAACTTGTATAGCATATACTGATCAGAATTGTGGTGTGAGAAAAGTATACTTTTCACCTGAATCTCTAGTTAGAGTTTAAAAAAAAACCTTGCCTGCTAAAACAGGGCCAGCCCAGATTTTGAAAATTGCTTAAAATGACTAGTCAATGACGACCAAACATAAATGAGCTGTCTGATATGAAATGTCAGCCATCTTGCACGCTAGGCAGGACTTAGTTTCATTTGAAAAATCACATTTCCTTTTCCTACTGATAACAATCAAATTGGAGACCAGGAACATGAAACACCTAGACAAAAAAATCAGAAGGCATCCTCTGTGGGCCAAGACTTAAAGTGTATGTAAACCCTCCATATACCCAGTAAAGTGAACAGCATCAGATGATACACAGAGATGAAACAAATCTCCCTATATAAGTATTATATGTATATCTGCTGTGTTCTTCTGTATATACTTTAGAAAGTGGAGATTGTGTTAACATTTTTCTCTTCCTGGTTACCTCTGGGAATGGATCATTGGCATACAGCCAAGACAGCTGATTGGAGGAAAGGCACACACCCCCTCTTCTCATTGGCAAAGGCAGAAAGCAATGTACCTATCACTGCTCTTAGACAGCAATTTCTCTGCTAATCTATTTATAGCAACCTACTCTGACACACACTTCTATCTCCCATCTTGGAGAATGTGTGAGAACTTGTCAGGCTGATAGCAGAACTACTAAGTAAGTGACAGCTACAAGACTAAGTGCTTTGAAGAGAGATAAGAAAACATGGCAGGTCTGTGTGCCCTGCTTAAATTTCTGAAATTGGGTTTACATCCACTTTAAGTAATGTGATTAAAATGCATAATCCTGTTATGTGATAATTCTTTACACTGTTATACTATGAGGGAAATATATGATGTTCAGACCTCTGGTCCATATATGTCATTATTTTTAGTTGTTCAAAAATGTATAATAATTTTTTGTTTTATGTTCAAGTTTTTTTTCTAGTTTCTGTACCTGTTACGATATACTCATGGATGCCTGAATTTGTCAATAAAGCCCACGATAACTACTATGGCTCCCAGACTAAAGGACTTAACATAAAGGGGCTCATAAACAAGCTATTAACAAGGTACTGAAAAAACATTTGTTTCAAGCAAACATAGTAACAAAACAGTTGTCATTTTCAAACTATATGCTTGTCATATGTAAAGGTAAAACAGCAGTAATAGAAAAATGTTAGCATCCTAAGGTTATTTCCCATAGGATTCATACTCACTTATTACTCAGTGGGGTTTACATAATCAGGTCTAACTTTTAAGAAGTTAAGAATGGAAAGACAAAGAGGCAAAGTTAAGGCCCGTACACACGCTGCGATTATCGGCCAACAACGGTCGTCCAAACAGTCTGTTGGGCGATTATCCGACCGTTAGTATGCACGATTCTACAGCCAATTTCCAATTATCATCCAACAGAAGTTGGCTGACAAGACTAGAAAACTTTTGTTGGTCAACAAGGCATTGGCCGATTGTTGACTCGCGTGTACAGAATTCTCGGAAGCCAGGTAGTGTTCGGTCATGTAAACATGTGTTCGTGATTCACAAATCACATTCACTTGAACTTCCTCGTTATACGCTTGTAACACGTCACTACATTCTGCTTTGTTGGCCGATTACTTGACTACCGTCAGTATGCTAGACACAACCGCCAATTTGGACAAAAGTTGGACGGTCGGTTGGCTAACAATCGGCGCGTGTGTACGAGGCTTTAGGGGGAGACTGAACAGAGATAATCCTGCACAACTATAAAAATTAGGCTTGTGTAATTCGTTTCGTTCCTAATTTCATTTTTACCGAATTTTGCAAAATTTGGCAATTATGGACGAATTCCAAATTTTCAATTTCTGAAATTTTCTGAATTTTTGTTTTTCCGAATCGCGGTAATTCGGCAATTGTGGTAATTGCGGTAATTCGGAAATCCAAAAATTTGAAAATAACTAAGAATATTTGAAATAATAACTAACTAATAACTATTAAATTATAGGTATTGGAATTTCCTTGAAAGTTTGGCTGTTAGTGAACTTAAATATGAAATGTATCACTAATAGCCATATTTTCAAGAAAATTCCAATACCTATAATTTAATAGTTATTTATTATTATTTAAAATGTTCTTTCCTATTTCCAAATTTCTGAAATTCGGAAATAAGGAAGAACATTTGAAATAATAAGTTATTAATTGATTATTTTAACTCATTATAAATTATAATAAGCTATTATTATTTCAAATGATCTTTCTTCTTTCTGAATTTGGGAAATTGAGAAATAAGGAAGAACATTTGAGATAATAATTTATTGATGTATTATTTTAACTTATTATAAATTATAATAAGCTATTATTCTTTAAAATGTTCTTCCTTATTTCCGACTTTTGCAGTGTGTGACTGTATAAATGCATACTGTATGTATGTATTGTATGTGTGTGCACTGAGTGTGTATATACTGTGTGTATATTGTATGTACATTGTATATATACTGTGTGTATACATACAATATGCATACAATATACACACAGTATATACACACCTTGTATACACACACATACATACATACATACAGTATGCATATACAGTCACACACTGCAAAAGTCGAAAATAAGGAAGAACGTTGGAAATAATAATATCTTATTATAATGTATAATAGGTTAATTATAGTTGTATTGGTATTTAGTGGTTTTTTTTTTACACAATCTTCCACTGAGGTGTATTGTCATTGTGTGGAGGCACCTTAACAGCTTATAAGGACATTATTCATATAGCACCAATATTCATGCACCATTGCACTTTATAATTGTGATTATATTATTTATTAGTGTCTATTCCGCACTGTTCTTTTTGAATCTCATATTTGCACTCTATTATATGAATATTGCACTATACTGAGGGTTATTATTTATTTGAATATTTATTTACTATCTTATCTATTTAGACTGCGCAGTACCCTACATATTTCATTAAATATGAAATGTATTACTAATAGCCATATTTTCAAGAAAATTCCAATACCTATAATTTAATAGGTATTTATTATTATTTCAAGTGTTCTTTCTTATTTCTGAATTTCCGAATTTCAGAAATAAGGAAGATCATTTTAAATAATAAGTTATTAATGTATTATTTTAACTTATTATAAATTATAATAAGCTATTATTATTTCAAATGTTCTTCCTTATTTCTGACTTTTGCAGTGTGTGACTGTACATATGCATACTGTATGTATGTATGTATGTATGTATGCGTGTGTGTATACTGGGTGTGTATATACTGTGTGTATATTGTATGTATAATGTATGTATACTGTGTGTATACATGCAATATACATAGAATATACACACAGTATATACACACCCAGTATACACACACACACACACACATACATATACATACATACAGTATGCATATATACAGTCACACACTGCAAAAGTCGGAAATAAGGAAGAACATTTGAACTAATAATAGCTTATTATAATTTATAATAAGTTAAAATAATAAATCAATAACTTATTATTTCAAATGTTCTTCCTTATTTCCAAAATTCGGAAATAAGAAAGAACATTTGAAATAATAATAGCTTATTATAATTTATAATAAGTTAAAATAATACATTAAAATAATTATTATTTCAAATGTTCTTCCTTATTTCCAAAATTCGGAAATAAGAAAGAACGTTTGAAATAATAATAAATAACTATTAAATTATAGGTATTGCAATTTCCTTGAAAGTTTGGCTGTGAGTGAACTTAAATATGAAATTTATCACTAATAGCCATAGTTTCAAGAAAATTCCAATACCTATAATTTAATAGTTATTTATTATTATTTCAAATCTTTTTTCTTATTTCCGTATTTCCGAATTTTGGAAACTCGGAAATAAGGAAGTACATTTGAAATAATAAGTTATAAATGTATTATTTTAACTCATTATAAATAATAATAAGCTATTATTATTTCAAATGTTCTTCCTTATTTCCGAATTTCAGAAATTCGGAAATAAGGAAGAACATTTGAAATAATACGTTATTAATTTAGTATTTTAACTTATTATAAATAATAATAAGCTGTTATTATTTCAAATGTTCTTCCTTATTTCCAACTTTTGCAGTGTGTGACTGTATATATGCATACTTTGTGTATGTATGTATGTGTGTGTGTATACTGGGTGTGCATATACTGTGTGTATATTGTATGTATACTGTATATACACACCCAGTATACACACACACATACATACATACAGTATGCATATATACAGTCACACACTGTATAAGTCGGAAATTCGACTTATACAGTGTGTGACTGTATATATGCATACTGTATGTATGTATGTGTGTGTATACAAGGTGTGTATATTGTATGTATATTGTATGTATACACACAGTATATATACAATGTACATATAATATACACACAGTATATACACACTCAGTGCACACACATACAATACATACATACAGAATGCATATATACAGTCACACACTGCAAAAGTCGGAAATAAGGAAGAACATTTTAAAGAATAATAGCTTATTATAATTTATAATAAGTTAAAATAATACATCAATAAATTATTATCTCAAATGTTCTTCCTTATTTCTCAATTTCCCAAATTCGGAAAGAAGAAAGATCATTTGAAATAATAATAGCTTATTATAATTTATAATAAGTTAAAATAATAAATTAATAACTTATTATTTCAAATGTTCTTCCTTATTTCCAAATTTCCGAAATTCGTAAATAAGAAAGAACATTTGAAATAATAATAAATGACTATTAAATTATAGGTATTGGAATTTTCTTGAAAATATGGCTATTAGTGATACATTTCATATTTAAGTTCACTAACAGCCAAACGTTCAAGGAAATTAAAATACCTTTAATTTAATAGTTATAAGTTAATTATTATTTCAAATGTTATTTTTGAATTTTCAGATTTCTGCATTTCAGAATTTCAGATTTTTGGCTGTTCCGATTGCCAAATTTCTGAATTACCGCAATTGCCGAATTAACACAAATTTTTGAATTACCGCAATTGCAGAATTACTGCAAATTTCCGAATTTCGGATTTCCGAACTTTTTAATTTCCAAATTTCCGAATTCCGAATTTTTTGAATTTCCGAATTTCCGAAAAAATAAAAAAACTAAAAGAAAAAAAACGAATTTTTCAGCCATATACAGGTCTAATAAAAATTTCTGTTCTCAGATGATCTGTTCATGTAGAGCTCTGCTTCCCCCATCACTGCATCCTCCTGGCAGAAGCTCTTAGCTTAGTCTCCAAGCAACCTAACCAACTTCTGCACCTGCTGCTGCATCTCAGTGGCCAACTCTCTACTTTCAGGACACTGAAGTTAGGAACACACATGCGACTGAAGAGGGTTAAGCGTGGGAAACCATGGTGTATGGGTGAGGTGGTGCTGGAGCAGAGCTTAGGAGCTGGGGTTCAATCCTGCACTGTGGCTTCAGGTCAATGTGGAGGCAGGAGAAACTATTGTCCTAGCTGCACCCCAAAGCATGGTGAATGCCTCTTCTGCCTCGGCCCACCCCTGAGGTCATATTAGTGCCATCTATGGAGAAGAGAGTAGATTACTATGGAAAAGAGAGTTGGGGGGGGGGGGGTGGCAGGCAGAGACAGGTTTTAAATTGCCCTGTCATTAGACGGACGGTGGGGGGGGGGGGGTTGAGAGAAAAGGTATCATTAGATGAGAGAAGAGGTATCTACCGTGATTATACTGGAGTCCCCACCCGGCTCCGTCTTCTCCGTAAGTGGTACGAAACCCCACGTCGATCCTGTTATCAAAGAGGACGGAGGTGTAACTGGACTTCGGTGTCACGTCCTAACTTGGGGTCGAGGATTCGAGACGAGGTCGTGGTGGAGTGGGTATGTGGTACCAAAGGGTGCGAATTGGGAGAAGTCAGCGTACACACAAGGATTGAAGTCACAGGACTTTCATCTCTCAACCGGTGACTCTACGTCGTCGTCCACGTCTTCAACCAATCCAACGAACCTCTGATTCGATTCTCGAAGACGGTCCTCCTACGTCACTACCCCCTTCGTCTCGAGATGTACT
>BLSH010383775.1:140122-150308 GCA_018402905.1 Glandirana rugosa | reverse complement strand
TTCCTGAAACTCTTCATATCTGTGCTACTTCAAGTGGCACCAACTTAAAAGTAGTCCCTGACGTGACTTGAGGTTCCTAGCTCTCAATATTACTCAGGCATTCCCTGAAGTTGGGACAATGTTGTGGGCAAACTGCATTACTTTCAGGATAACACCTTTTGATTTAGGCCCCATTCACACTTGTGTGACTTGAAAGTCATGCAACTTTGGTGTGACTTGAAGCAATGCCCAATGTAATCTTGAGGTCTAGGGACCACAAGTCATATCAAACTCAGACCAAAGTAGTTCAGGGACTAGTTTGAAGTTGATACCACTTGAAGTCAGACAGCTATGAATCCTACTCATTGGAAATTGCGGGGTCCAACTTGACAGGCGTCTCTGTAGTCCCAAGTTGCAGAACAAGTTGCACAAGTGTGAAAGGGGCCTTAGATATCCATCCAAAAGTGGAAGCTCTGCTTATCTCCCCCCCTTCTGATGCCACGTTTGGCACCTTTTTGGGGGGGTTTGGACATTTACCTGTCCCCACTTCCAACAGACCTCGCTGCAACGAGGTATGCTAGAAATTTGTTACCCCTCCTCCTTCCCTGCTGCCAGGCCATTCAGAAAGCGCAGTGTCCTTTGTTCATGCGCAGTGGGGAATTGGCAATGGAGGCAACAGCACCTAAAAGCCAATGAAAACATGGACTGGGGTGCCAACATCACTATCTTCCAGGACAGTGTCCTAATAATTAAAGTCAGCAGTTGCAGGATGTGTAGCTGCTGACTTGTACATTTTCTGTGGTGGGGGGGCTGAGGCACAACTTTAATATCAGCTTGTTACCTAGATTGGTGAGCTGGGATTGAGCCCCAGCTATCACATGGTACTTGGGTTTATCTCAACAACCTGTACCATGTGAATAGCTTCAGCTAATCACAGTTCAGTAGTAATCCCAGCTGACATGAATGTCAAATAATTCTGACTGTTCATTGATTTGAATGAATGGCTGATACATTGATTTGTATTACCATACAAGCCATTACAGCAAGCCTACATGATACATTTAAACAAGGCTATCTAAAGCCTCATACACACGGAATGACGATCGTATACAACAGTTCGTACGAACGACCGTTGTATATGAAATCGATCGCTAGTACGCGCAATTAAAACAGCCAACGTACGACCGTCGTACAACGGGAGTCGTATGAGCAAACTAGAAAATGTGATCGTACCAACAAGCGGTCATACGACCATTGTATCATGTGTGCAGAGAAGTTGGTCCAACAAGTTGTATTGTGCAAAACACGCATGCTCAGAAGGCAGGAACGGCCGGATGCTAATTACATGCACCTGAATGTTCTTTCTTTGGTCGTATGATCGTGTAGCGCAGTCAGTATGCTAGATACAACAGCCAACATACAATTTGAGACAATCATATGTACGATCGTTGTCCCGTGTTTACGAGGCTTTACTCACAGAGTAGTTCGATGGTATGACCTTCTGAAACTTGCATTGTACTCAGAATTAGATGCTGAAAATATGCGAATGCATATTCGCCAATTAGCCAATGCCCTTCAGTTTGTTTGTTCCATACTATGAATTCTTTATGCATGCAATGGTATGTACATATTCAATAATATTATGATGTGGAATTGGAATAATCACACACTAGTTAATGTGCTGGCAGTTAGTTTGTAGAGAATTTTCAGAATCCAAGATTAGTAAATGTATTTTCTATGGCTAGTTGTGATCAACTTCATAGTGTAGTGGTTCCTTCGAATACCTTCAAAGCTTACAGCTACAGGTTTGGATCCTACAGGTGCCATCACTACACCTTGCATTGTAATTGGCATTATATTTAGAAAATATGTGAAGGCATATTCGCCAATGCCCATCAGTTTGATTGCTTCCATGCTATGAACTTATGCAATGGTATGTACATATTCAATAATATTATAGTGTGGTATTGGAATATTCACACACTAGTTAATGTGCCGGCAGTTAGTTTGTAGAGAATGAAGAGAATACAAGATTAGTAAATGTATTATTTCTGTCTGGTTGCAGTCAACTCTATAGTGCAGTGGTTTATTCCAATAGGTTCAAAACGTACAGCTCCAGGTTCGGATCCTACAGGTGTCGTCAGCATGCCTTGCATTTTATGCAGCATTATATTTGGAAAATATGTGAAGGCATATTCACCAATTAGCCAATGCCCATCCCCAGTTTGATTGCTTCCATATGATGAAGTTTTGGAATGCATGCAATGGTATGTACATATTCATTAATATTATAGTGCGCAATTGGAATAATCACACTCTAGTTAACGTGCCGGCAGTTAGTTTGTAGAGAATGAAGAGAATACAAGATTAGTAAATGTATTATTTCTGGCTGGCTGCGGTCAAGTCTATAGTGTAGTGGTTTATTCTGATACATTCAACGCTTACAGCTCCAGGTTCGTTTGCTACAGGTGTCATCAGCACACCTTGCATTGTAAGCAGCCTTATATTTTGAAAATATGTGAAGGCATATTCACCAATTAGCCAATGCCCATCATCAGTTTGATTGCTTCCATACTATGAAGTTTTGGAATGCATGCAATGGTATGTACACATTCATTAATATTATGTTGTGCAATTGGAATAATCTCACACTAGTTAACATGGCAGCAGTTAGTTTGTAGAGAATGAAGAGAATACAAGATTAGTAAATGTATTTTTTCTGTCTGGTTGTAGTCAAGTCTATAGCGTAGTGGTTTATTCCGATGCATTCTAAAGCTTACAGCTCCATGTTCGTATCCTACAGATGTCATCAGCACACTGTATGCAGCATTATATTTTCCATTTTGCTGCGGTAGTTCCCATACACTTTTTTCAAGCAAATCATGTTCATACAAGTCTTCAATGGATTCTGCAGGTTCAAGCCCAGTTGACATCAGCTATTCCCATATAAGAAGGCATATTCGCGGCAATAACTCAATTCTGCGATCGCCTATGTGATATGCTAATTGCCTTTAATGGCCGTTATTTTTGAACGTTATGCAATCGCATATTCACAATATAGTGAATTAGCCCCTTTGGGTCCAATTTAAACATTTTCAATTAGGGGTGTAATCACTTTTGTTGCCAGTGGTTTAGACATTAATGGCTATGTGTTGAGTTATTTTGAGGGGACAGCAAATTTACACTGTTATACAAGCTGTACACTCACTACTTTACATTGCAGTAAAGTGTAATTTCTTAAGTGTTATCACATGAAAACATATAATAAAATATTTACAAAAATGTGAGGGGTATACTCACTTTTGTGAGATACTGTATATAGTTGTATATAAAATGCACAATAAATGCGAATAAAGGGGAGGTCCACCAAGTGACCACTACGCTTGTATCCAGAGTGATTCTGGTAAGAGTAGCTACACTCTTTTTGGGTGAAGGATTTCACTGCATGCGGGTGGAAAGCACAGTTTTTGCCATTTATTCGTACCCCAAATACCCCCAGGAAGGAAGAGTTGGTTTATATCGACCTTGAACTTTGGGCACTGTTTAAGCACTTTATTGTCACTCATTATATACACTTTTTACAGTTTGAGTATTTATTACTACTTTGTTTTTTATTTATGACCCAATACATGCAGATTTGGTCCTTAAGGTCATATATATGGTAAATAGTCATTCATCATTCACTATTTATTCACTGTATGCACTGTTTAATCACTATAAGATAATTTAGTCTTTGGAACAGTATGTTCGTAAGAGTTACACTGTCATTTATTCCTTGGATATTCCTTTGAATGTGCACTTTAACTATTTTTTGTTTTTTTCTCTTACATGAGTTTGGTAGCTACCTGATACCATTAGAATATTAGGTACTTTCTATAAAGCGCTGCACTTTATTATTTAAAAGGTTTGATACAATATTGGTTATTATTGCTGTGCTGGCTGCTAATTGAGAGGTTATTTTTTGGTAGCGCAATATATTTTTCAGTCTTCTCCTGGAGCAGAATACATATTGGCCGAAATTGATGAAAAAATTAGATTTTTTACATTTTTTTATTGGACATGTTTTATAGCAGAAAGCAAAAAATATTGTTTTGTTTTTTTTTTTCAAAATTGTTGCTCTTTTTTTTTCTAGCACAAAAAATAAAAACCACAGAGGTGATCAAATACCACCAAAAGAAAGCTCTATTTGTAGGAGAACAAACATCACATCAATTTTATTTGGGTACAGTGTCGCATGACCGCACAGTTGTCAGTTAAAGTAATGCAGTTCCGTATTTCAAAAAATGGCCTCGTCATAAAGGGGGTAAAACCTATCTCAAACAGCAGGGAGGTATGCTCTTAGGGCCTGCTAACTTTGCTCATAGTTCCTTACTGCAATTTTTCTCAACCTATTCACCCGGAGTGTTGTTTGAAGTAATTTGAAGACAAAAATGATTTTTATCTATAGCAGTACAGTAGTGTGATCAGTGAACTGAAGATAAAATTATAAAAAGCATCATCTATATAATCCTGAAATTAAAAAACAAAACAAAAATAGCAATGACCAGAAAAGCAAAGCATACAGCAAAAATGTTCCTAATTTATTGGTGATATGTAAGTTATTGTGAGTTTTATGGCCATTCCTTAATCTTGTGTACATCCATACATGTCTATGTGCATCTTTTTTGTTTTCACAAATTGGTGCTGATGAAATTATAGGGGTGTAAATGTGTTTTGCTCAGATTGTTCAATATTACTTATTTATTTAATGCATTTCTTGTTGGTACAGTCTGTTTCATTTTTCAATTTTAAGAGAGAAAACAGGAAAATGTGGGGGCAGAATAAGAATTAATTGTAGTGTGGGTGGAAGATTATTATGGATGTAGGAGCAAAGGGGGTGGAGAAGGAACTGATCACAACCAAGTGGATGATGAGCAGCTATTATTGGACAGCTGGAAGAATAGGTGCTGGATGACCATGGATTGTTGGGATCAGGGGAGAAGGAGGACAGTTGCTTGTGAATAAGAGGAAAAAGAGAAGGATGGGGTAGAAGGTCAGTTTATTGTGTACCATGGTCATAGAGGGAAAAGACTCAAATATGATCATTGAAGGAGAGGTGGAGGGCATAAAGAAGAGAAAGGAGATAGATAATTGTGGAACATTGGGAGAGTAAGCAGATGGGTAGCTCATCAAATATTGGGAGTGTGTTCTTGTTCAGTGAGCTCACTGGTTGTAAATATAAGCAACCCCTCTAGTTTCCCATTTTCACAATGGACATACCATTGTACTGTATTTTGGCCCACTCTTCTTTTCCTTTTCTCCCCTTCTCCCCCCCCCCCCCCCTTTTTTTACCTTTCTGGCCTGAGAGGACTTTGGAAATAATTGATATTAAAGGAGGTTTCAAATGTTTTTGAATTATGCATGCTCTAGGAATGTCATATTTGTATGTGATTATGGATGTTATGTTTTCTGTAGAGTTGAGCGGACACCTGAATGTTTGAAAACTTTTGGGGACAAAAATGGCTGTAAAAAAGTAATGGAAAGGGCTAGAAGGCTGCAAAAGGAAGCAAAATGGGGGTAAGAGTAGGACAAGTGCCATGCAAACAAATGTGGATAGGGAAATAACTTAAAATCAACTAAAAAAATAAAAATGGGAGGACCAGGTGGATGTGGAGTAGGAGCCTAGAGGTTGACTAGGCCGTGACCGTGGCAGTGTAGGCGGAAGTGGTGGTGGTGGAGGAGGAGGAGGAGGAAGAGGAGGAGGAGGTAGCCCCCAAAATATTGAGACATATTAAAAAAAAAAAAAGGATACCAATGGCTGTGTGAGGCCGGTCTAAATGTCTATTCTGCACAAGGTACAGACAAGTCTTGTGGGATTCATGCCTGGTTCATTTTAATAAAGGTTAGCTTGTCCACTTTGGCTGTGGACAGGTGGATGCGCTTGTCTGTGATAATGCCCCCTGCCATACTAAACACACGTTCAGACAATACACTGGCTGCAGGGCAGGCCAGCACCTCCAAGGCATAAAGGGCAAGCTCAGGCCATGTGCCCAATTTGGAGACCCAGAAGTTGAATGGGGCAGACCCATCAGTCAGCACGTGTAGGCGTGTGCACACATACTGTTCCACCATGTTGCTGAAATGCTGCCTCCTGCTAAGACGTTGCCTATCAGCTGGTGGTGCTGTTTGTTGTGGCATGCTGCTGACAAAGCTTTTCCACATTTCGGCCATGCTAACCCTGCCTTCTGAGGTGCTGGCGGTGGCACAGCTGCGTTGGTGACCTCTTCCTCCTCCTCCTCCTCTGCCTTCGCATTGTGCTTCCACTGAGCCCCCGGTGTCATTTGGGAATGCCCTCAGCAGCGCGTCTACCAGAGTGCGCTTGTAGTCGCGCATCTTCCGATCACGCTCCAGTGAGGGAATTAAGGATGGCATGCTGTCCTTGTACCAGGGATCCAGCAGGATGGCCACCCAGTAATCAGCACAAGTTAAAATGTGGGCAACTCGGCTGCTGTTGAGCAGGCACTGTAGCATCTAGTTGCTCGTGTGCCAGGCTGCCCAGAGGCAAAGACAAGCTGTCCTCTGTGGGAGGTGTATCATCTGTGTCCTCTGTATCCCCCCAGCCACGCTCCAGTAATGCCCACGAGCTGTGTTGGGTGCCACCCTGCTGTGAACACGGTTCCTCAGCCTCATCATCATCCTCGTCCTCCTCCTCCTCCAGAACTGTCCCCTGGCTTGAAAATTTTTGACCTGGCCTATGCTGGTGCAGGAACCCACCCTCCGAGCCACTTGTGAATGACTGGCCTGATAACCATGTAAATTACCCCTCTTCCTCCTCCTCCTGTGCCACATCCTCTTCCATCATTAGTGTTTTTTTCAAGGTGACATAGAAGTGGTATAGCAACGCTGAGAACAGCATGTTGGTGGAGTACTCGAAACACTGCAATATGGTACACAGGTCTCGCATGGAGGCCCACTCCTTGGTGGTGAAGTGGTGATGTTCCGCAGAGCGACTGACCCGTGCGTGCTGCAGCTGAAACTCCACTATTGCCTGCTGCTGCTCGCACAGTCTCTCCAGCATGTGCAAGGTGGAGTTCCACCTTGTGGGCACGTCGCATAGGAGGCGGTGAGCGGGAAGGCCGAAGTTCCGCTGCAGGGCAGACAGGCGAGCAGCAGCAGGGTGAGACCGCCAAAAGTGCTCACAGACGGCCCGCACTTTCTGCAGCAGCTCTGACATATCCGGGTAGTTTTTTAAAAATTTCTGCACCACCAAATTCAGCACATGCGCCAGGCAAGGGATGTGCATCAAACCGGCTAGGCCCAGAGCTGCTACGAGATTTCGTCCATTATTGCACTCCACCAGGCCAGGCTTGAGGCTCAGTGACAACAACCACTCATCGGTCTGTTGTTCAATACCCGTCCACAGCTCCTGCGTAGTGTGGGGTTTATCCCGCAAACATATCAGTTTTAAAACAGCCTGCTGTCGTTTACCCCTGGATGTGCTGAAGTTGGTGGTGAAGGTGTTACGCTGAGCGGATAAGGAGGTGGTAGAGGAGGCCATGATGGACAGATGGCCATGGGGTTCAGGTGCCAACTCTGAGCTTTCATCTAGGGACCGGTTTGAAGACAATGTGAAGGAACTGGAGGCATTGTCAGCCACCCAATCTACTATCGCCTGTACTTGTTCTGGCCTCACCATTTGTTGAGCGGCATTCAGGCCTACCATATAACGTTGAAGGTTCTGTCGGCTACCTGAGGAAGGTGTTTCACTTGTGCGTGTAGCTGGCACAGATCGACCACGTCCTCTCCTTGCAACAGGAGCTTCAGCAACACCACCAACACCAGCAGCACCAGCAGCACCACGACCACCACCACGTCCCTTATTTGACGCTCTACTCATTCTGGACACAAATGTACTATGTAGCACTATTTATTAATACAAAAAAAAGAATAATAAATTATTATTCTTATTTTTTTTAACAAAAGAAAATTGTAGATGCACTTTTTATTTTTGTGCAAGAAATGCACCGCTCACACCAGCAGCAGGAACCTCTCCCTACACCAGTATGAGATGATTTTAGAACGATAATCTGTCTTTCACAGCACTGACAAGAACCTGTCCCTAATGCAGTAGTAGTTGTTTTTAGAACGATAAACTCTCCCTCAGAGCACCAACAGGAACCTGGCCCTAATGCAGTTGTAGTTGTTTTTAGAATGATAAACTCTCCCTCAGAGCACCAAAAGGAACCTGGCCATAATGCAGTTGTAGTTGTTTTTAGAACGATAAACTGTCCCTCAAAGCACCAACAGGAACAAGGCCCTAATGCAGTAGTAGTTGTTTTTTTTTTTTTTTTTTTTTCTTTTGAGAAAAGTTTTATTGTCTTTGTGCAAGATATTGATACAAGCATTGTATAAAGGCAGAAATGTAAGAAAATACATTGCATACAATGAAACAGTATTGAATTTATCATACATCATATAACTCAGGAGACCTAGTGGGAGTATACAATCTACCTGTAGAGGTCTGTATGTATTTCTAGGGTAAAGTATATCAAGACTTGATGTCTTGATGAAAGCAAATGTAAAGTGAGAAATTACAAAAGTTACAAGCCTGAATCTAGATACATACATCATCATGGGAAGATATATAAGGATAAAGTCGGCTGTAGCTTTTCGTGAACTGAGAAAATCAGGTTTAAGGTTGTGTACTCTGGGCTGTTTATTTTTAGGCCCCCATAGTGGAGGTCGAGGTCGGCCACCCTTAATCAGTGAGTTTTTAGGAATTGGTAGCTGAATTGAAGAGGACCTTGAAAGAGATTCTGCTCTTCCCGAGATAAGGAGCGGTCTATGAATGGTTGCCACTTTTTGAAGAATCTGAGGTTACTGGAAGGGCGTGAGAAGTCTGTTGTAAGTTTTTCCCTGTATAGGGTAAGTGTCAGCTCTCTCTTGAGGATGGTTATGGTTGGGGGAGATGTCATAGTCCAATTCTTGAGGATTAGTTTGCGAGCTATCATGAGCGCTGTCAATGACCATGCGTTGGGAGGAGACCAGGTGATAAGTTGTTTATCCCAATATCCGAATATGAGGAGAAAGGGGTCTCTCGGTAGTTTGGTCCTAGTGATGCCAAAGATGAAAGCAAGTGTCTGTTCCCAAAAGGTCACTATGTGAGAGCAGGACCAGAAACGATGAGATCATTGAGTTAGGGGTGCTGGGTAGTCTGGTATAGGGGATGAAGGCACGATGGATTAGCTTCAGCTGTGATTCTCTCCAAGTCTCGCAGGGGGTGATTTTCAGTATAGAGTTGTATCCCGATAGTATTTTGTGTTGGATGTCAGGATCGGGAAAGTCCGTGTTCCATTTGGTAACTGCTTGAGTCACTGAAGCGGGTGAGGATGCCAATAGTATAGGTTTGTATAAGGCTGAAATGGAGTAGTTACCACTGGCAAGAGCGATTTCCAGTGGGGAGGATTTGACTCGATTTAGACTTTCTCTTCCCGATGAGAGTAGGAAACTCCTGCATTGCCCATAGTAGATAAGGTGGGAAGGTGGGAGAGAAAACTTTTCTGCTATTTCTTTAAAAGGGAGGATGGCTCCTGTGTTTGGGTTGCATAAATAGGAGAATTTTGTGAGACCTCTCTTCTCCCACTCCAGGTAGACTTTGTGTTCCATTCCTGCTGGGAAGCTGGGGTTTCTTTGAATGGGGGTGTGTTTCGAGATAACGGCAGGTAGTGACAGGCATTTTCTCGTTTCACGCCAGGCAATGATAGTGTCTCTCAAGAGAAGGCTTTGTTTCAGATCTTGCCTGAGTAGATTAGGCTTAGTGTGGAGCAGGGCTTCAAGTGAAAAAGGGTGGGCCATAGCTGATTCCAGTTCGTATGATGTGTACTGAGATGATTTAGACAACCAGTCCAGACCTATACGATTTAGGCATACCAGGTTATACAATCTAGTATTGGGTAAGTTAGTCCCCCCCGCGCCCCTGGGAAGATGCAATTTATGGAGGGCAATGCGTGCCCTCTTTTTCCGCCACAGAAATTTTGAAAGTGCACTATGAAGTATCTGAATATCTTTATGTTTAAGAAGCAAAGGTATTGTTTGCATTGGGTAGAGAAGTCTGGCGAAACTGACCATTTTGTATAGAAAGCATCTCCCCAGGAGCGAGAGGGGGAGGTCCATCCAGCCCTCCAATTCTTGTGTAATCTTGGAAATCAAAGGGGGGAAGTTTAGTGAG
>BLSH010383775.1:111520-123731 GCA_018402905.1 Glandirana rugosa | reverse complement strand
TACAGTAAAAACGACGTCGTACAAGATATATACGATGTCTACAGGGTGAAATGTCCGTCTGATTCCCCTACGGGTCCGCGATATAAATTTCCTTAAAAAAGTAAAAATAACAACGGGAAATAGAATTTTTAATAATGAGGAAATTTTTGTTATAAAAATTTTGTTTCAGTTTAATGACAAATGAAGACGTAGACTAACCTATTAACTTCTGGTAAATAACATACTGCTAAGATTAGAGGGAATCATTTAGTAGGGATTTCAATTCACCTGACACCTTATTTCTTACTGAAATATTGATCCCCACCTCCAAGTCTAAGTGGTAAAGGTACAAGTGACCAAGTTCCGTTTAGAACGTCCAACCTCTAAACGTTAGGGTTGTTTATATACCTTTTCTAGGGAAAGAAAAGATGTTGTGTGTGAATAACAGATGTGCAAGCATTAGCGGCAATAAGAAAAGTGACAAAGTGACTTTGTCCCGAAGTTCGGCCGAACCAGCAGAACCCGGACTTCTAGAAGTTCGCTCAACTCTATTCAGAATTAAAATTCAGCGGGCGGTCGGCAAGTGTTAATGATTTAAGAAGATTCTCCCAGGCAAAGCTGCACATATATTTGTTGGGATTGCAAATCTCCAACCTGCAAGATTTGCCTTGAACCAGTGAACATGGAAATGGTGAATCTGAACCTCCACCCCTAGTTATAAAGTCATTCTTTATTCCACAGTCCACTTAACTTTAGGGATGATTTACTAAGGGAGATTAGAATCGTCATACAATAAATGGTCTTCAATTATCCAATCAGATGCAGAAGTAAACAGTAATTTGACTTTGTTTTAAAAATATTGTTTTTAAAGGAGTAATAATTTTTAAGATAAAGGGCAACAATAAAAATGAAAAAATTCCTTTAAATATAGCGCCTGGGCATCCCCTTAGTCTGCCTGTAAAGTGGGACATCTGTAGCATATATAGAACATGCTGCAGCAAAAATGACATTTCTAAAGAAAAAAACGAGTCAAATCCCATTTAAAATGACTCGCGGTTTCAATTGCTGTCACCCAGCTTTTTAAAAAAATAAAGAAAAAAACAACGTGGGGTCCCCCCAAAATCCGTAGCAGACCCTTATCTGAGCAAGCAGTTTGGCAGGTCAGGAAAGGGGGACAAGTGATCGCCCACCCTCTTGAACCATACCAGGCCATATGCCCTCAACATGGGGGGTGGGGGCTTTGGGGCAGGGGGACTCTGCCCCCCCATCCCAAAGCACCTTGTCCCCATGATTGATGGGGACAAGGGCCTCATGCCCGCAACTGTGGCTGGTGGTTGTCAGAGCCTGCGGGCAGGTGGCTTAACGGGGCCCCCAGATTCTGCCCACCCATGTGAATGAGTATGGGGTACATAGTAACCCTACCCATTCATCAAAAATGTGTCAAAAAGTAATAAAAACAGTTTTTGACAATTTCTTTATTAAAAAATAAAAAAATAAAAATACATTGTCCCCCCCATGCAAATCCATCGTCAATCACTCTGCCCGCTGCACCTGAAAAATAAAAAAAAATTCCATGAAGGCTGGCCACCTACTGCAGGATAAGCTGTTTGACAGTTCTTATATAGGTAAGGGGTGGGGCCCTCTTCTGACATCACGGACTCGTGCATGCTGGGTCAGTGAAGTCAGAAGGGGGAAGTGCCACCAGGTGACATTTCTTTTTTTTCCCAGCTGTCAGCGGGGAAGCCCATTGACAGCTGATGACTCATCGGTTGTTAAGAACGCTGCGGCCGGCTTCCCGGCCCCACTCCTTAACAATCAGCTTATACAAAGCTTTGCCCAATCAGGGCTCAAAATGCACTGTGCAGCACGCAATGGATTGTAGGGCGTTCGGCAGGGAAAACACCAACCAAACACCCTGCAAATTCAGGTGTTCCCCAAATGGGGCGAACCGTTCGCCAAACTCTACTTGGCATATCTGGCCCATTATTTTGAAACAAAATGAAGGGATACCTATACTTTTGACTACAATTGTAAGTTGATAAGAAGTTAATGATCAAGCTATAATTAAAGTCTTGGCAGGTTGGCTGTGCTGGTCATTTTAGGAAGTACAACTGCACTGGACAGTTGTCCTCTCTGCCCTAGTTTTTAGCAGGGTTTAAGGTATACATATAGTCACAGCAAGTTATGTTAAGGGTTCTTTTGAAATTAATGTTTAAAGTGAACAGCTACTATAAAAGGGGGGGATCCCAATGCAAGAGGGTTCATGGATACCTATCATGGGTGCCAATGAGCTTGGCCTCGAGGGTAATGATTCAGCATGTTATGGTTGCTCGCCTACAATTCAGAGAAGTGTGGTCAAGGGTCAGACTCAGGCAATTTGGTGTTGGTGACCCATGACCACAAAAACTCCCTTTCTGTAGAAATTTTGCTTTGTAGTGTTTGGTCAGTAGGGTTATTTACTAGGGTTGCTTAGGTTATTTATTGTATTATTGCATGCTAGAGTTTGACGGCCCAATGTTCTGATTACAAAGGGAATGGGGGAACCTGAAATAGGTCAAGGTTGAATGGGAGCTCCCCTGGTCATGTTTTATTTCATTGCTAACTTTTCATATATGCTGACAGCGAATGTAAGGATAATATGTGCACGAACAGCATATACATTTGCCTTTGAGAATGTAAAATCTAGATATTTTTCCTTTAATAGGAAAATTATGTCTTTAATTCTGCACTGCAGAATAAGAGACAGTTGGACTTCATTGCAAATAACTCATCTGTCCCTTACACACTGCTGGATCCTCTCTAAGTGGTCTATTTTCCTCCAATAAATTTCAGGTGGTTGCTCTCCATTCTCTATATGTATATCCTTAACTGCTGGTGGTAGGAGAAAAGAGAACATCAACAGAAGAGAATCACATTGAATGTCAGGGATTATTATTATACAGGATTTATATAGTGCCAACAGTTTGCGCAGCGCTTTACAACATATAACGTTTGAACAAAATTCTCATACACATTAAAGCTATAATACAATTATTATCAAGAATATTTTATAAAGTGGCACATGGGTTGAGAGCCAGTTTTCTAGGAACTGGGTAACAATGCTATATGTGCCACCAGCTTCTCAGTGATTTCATTTGAGCCAGGTAGGATTTCATTTACTAATATATATTTTCCTCTATGATTATATGATTCCACTATTTGAAAACAAAGCTTTTGTTTGTAAAGCACAACTGTCGGCAATTTGTGTCCTGCTTGATAATTGGCATAGATAATTGTAATTTCTTGAATTTCTAATTAGCATGGGGACACCTGAGACAGTAGATTCTGGTGCAGTGAAGTGAATCAGAGCTCCTGCACATGTACCAGCATACAGATGAACTCGGGCTAGCATCCAGCATGCACTGACATGCTAGTGCATCGGTGAGCTCCTACATGCGCATTGGCGCCAAGTTGCCTATTTAAAGGAGACCCTAGTTTGTACTAATCGCTGGATGTTCTTCAGCTTTCCTGCAATCCATGTTCCTGTGTTCCTGCGTTTGCTGACATATCTTCTGTTGCTGACCCGACTCGTTCCTGACATTGCTTTTTGGTTTTTGGATACTGACCTCAGCTTTCCTCTGATTATCTTTTGCCTGCTTCCCTGGTACTGACCTTGGCCCACTACTGGAACTTGCTCTGCCTGCTTCCCTGGTACTGACGTCAGCCTGCTTCCTGATCACACTGCTGCCACCGTGTATGACCCTGGCTCACCTTGACTAGGTCTCTGACTGTGGCAATCACCTGCTATCGAGGAAGCGGCACCTGTGCTTCTTTGAGCCTTATACCTTTGTCACCACATTCAAGGGTGCTTAGACCAGAGCCGTGACAGAAGCCCTCTTGTCAACTAGGCCTCCAACCAAGGTACATGATAGTGTGAATGTTTTTCTATGATGTACATCTCAATCAATAAATCGCTGGCATGATAAACTATGTCACTATGGCCAAATTAACTAATCTTTTCTTTAACCTCCCTGGCGGTAATCCCGAGTGTGGCTCGGGGTGGAATTTCAGCCACACTTGGGATTGCATCGCTGGGTCCAGGCAGCGTTACTTACCTTATCCCCTGGATCCAGCGATGTCCCCCGCCGTGTCTGCGGGCTGTGTCCTCTGTCCAATGCCTCTGTGTGCCGGGCTCCGTTCCCTGCAAGCGTCGCGTCGCACGGGGACGGAGACCGGTGGCAAATTCAAAAAGTGAAACACACAGCAAACATACAGTACACTGTAATCTGTAAGATTACATTACTGTATGAAATAATTTCACATCCCCTTTGTCCCTAGTTGTTTGCCCAGTGCCCTGTATGCACTTTTATATTATATATTTCATTCTTTCTGCCTGGAAACTTGATAAAGTCCATGGCAACCAAAAAGTGTCCCTTTACGTCAAAAGTGGTTTTTGATCAGCTAGAAAACAGTGATAGTAAATAAGAATCATTTGCAAAATTGAGTGATACTGATTTTTGGGGAAATTTATCATCAGTCACTGAAAGTGACGACAGCGACAATTCTGCAACTGAGCAAATTTCAGTGTTTTTGGTTTGATTACATTATTGAATACATTTTATTACTATAACGTTATTATTTTTTATAATTATTTTTAGTTATTTATTATATTATAATTTATGATTTCATGTTTCAAACTTTATCATACCCGGGATGTCTACTAGACTCTTGTTTGGACAGATTTAAGTGAGTTATTCCTAAGAATTACAGGTCTACAATATAAAACACCAAATTTCCATGCAAAATAATGTACCGCTTTCAGCACCAAAAATCTGAAATAATCATACCGCCAGGGAGGCTAAAAGGAAAATAAAAAATGTAGCAAAATTACATTAAAAAAAAGTTATACAGTATTTCATAAAAAAAAACTTTTCAGTGTTTGCATTTGCTCAGTACACAGGCACTTCTTTTGCTACAAGTAGTTTATTGGTTAATATGTAGTTTTATTATAACACAGGAAATCTGTATTATTCCGAGTCACTTCATCATCAAATTAAGAATTTTATAAAGTACACAGAGGTAAATGGACTGCTTAAAAATACACCTATATACTGTGCATTTTATATGTTTTGCAGCAATTAAATTGGCTGTAAAGAATAGCAAATTAGGTGTGACTTTCAGCAGGTTACTGTTCTTGCACATTGCCGTTCTATACAAATGTTTACACAATTACTTTGGGCCATTCATAAGTATTTATTTCTATATAATGAGAAACAGCTTAGACCACTAGAATGCCAGGTGTTTTAGCTAACAATTTGATGTACAAAGAAGCACTTGCATTTAATGTAATTTTCCATATAAAATACCATTGCATTGCTATCAGGCGGAACACAGGAGCTCACAATTTTAATATTATTATTATTATTATTATTATTATTATTATTATATACTTAATAAATAGATGTGAAATAATATCTGCAACATTCATGCACATCTGTAATCAAGCCATGTTAATATAGTAATAAATATATATACATTATCTCACAAAAGTGAGTACACAACTCACATTTTTGTAAATATTCTATTATACCTTTTCATGTGACAACAATGAAGAAATGACACTTTGCTTCAATGTAAAGTAGTGAGTGTACAGCTTGTATAACAGCATACATTTGCTGTCTCTTCAAAATAACTCAACACACAGCCATTAATGTCTAAACTTCTGACAACAAAAGTGAGTATACCCCTAAGTAAAAATGTCCAAATTGGGCCCAATTAGACATTTTCCTTCCCCAGTGTCGTGTGACTTGTTAGTGTTACAAGGTCTCAGGTGTGAATGGGAAGCAGGTGTGTTAAATTTGGTGTTATCACTCTGAATCTTGCATACTGGTCAATAGAAGTTCAACATGGCACCTAATGGCAAAGAACTCTCTGAGGATCTGAAAAAAAGTATTGTTGCTCTACATAAAGATGACCTAGGCTATAAGAAGATTGCCAAAACCCTGAAACTGAGCTGCAGCATGGTGGCCAAGACTATACATTGGTTTTAAAGGACAGGTTCCAACAGGCCTCGTCATGGTCGACCAAAGGTGATGGTTGCATGTGCTCAGCGTCATATCCAGAGGTTGTCTTTGGGAAATAGATGTATGAGTGCTGCCAGCATTACTGCAGAGGTTGAAGGGGTGGAGGGTCAGCCTGTCAGTGCTCAGATCATACGCCGCAAGCTGCATCAAATTGGTCTGCATGGCTGTCGTCCCAGAAAGGAAGCCTCTTGTCACGTACCTGGTGGTTGAGTCTGGCTTATGCAGGGGGTCACCATCTCTTGGGGCCCTGGTTCAAGAACCCAGGGGGGCATGAGGGTTAGACTGGGTCACTTGCTGGTATGTGAGATGTCCACTGGAGCTCGTGCAGGCTGAAGAGTGGTTGTACAATCCGGGTTGGCAACAGGCTGGCAATGCGGTACAAGTGGAGCAGACATGCGGGTGGTTAGGTGCAAGCAGGGTCGGAAATGTGCGGGCAGCAGAGGTATGAGGATCAGGCAGAAGGGTAGTCATAGACAGGCCGGGGGTCAGGGCAGGCAGAAAGCCAAGTCCAAGCAAAACTGGGGTCACAGGTACAGGAAAGCCTCTCAAATTAGTCACTGGGGTCACGGGAATGCTGTAGAGTGGACAGCATCTGCTGCAAGGTGTTTCCAGTTTAAATAGGCTGTTTTTGGCACCATTGGCGCATGCAGGAACGTGCACGGGTGCACGCGGATGTCCGGAACGGCTGATTTCCTAACATTGCCCACCCCAAGGGGCAGCCTCCGAATGCCCCAACGGGCTCTCTTGGTAAGGTGTCTTCTCCAGAAGGCTCTGATCAAATCCCTTGCGTGCAGATTCTCTTCAGGCTCCCAGGAGTTTTCCTCAGGTCCATAACCCTTCCATTTTACCAGGAATTGGGTGCTGCCTCCTCTCTTCCCACAAAAGAGGATGGTCTCCACCTTGAATTCTTCCTCTCCGTCCACCAAGACCGATTCTGGGGGTGCTGAGCTACGCCCCGGAAAGACATCCTTGACCACTGGCTTAAGCAGGTTAACGTGGAAGACCGGGTGGATATGCAAGGGTGATGGCAAGTTTAACTCATAGGCCACTCTGTTGATTCTCTTCTTAATAGGGAATAGCCCTATGTATCTGGGTCCCAGCTTCTTTGAGGGACAGGAGAGTCTTAGGTTCCTTGTGGACAACCAGACCTGTTGACCAACTTGTAAGTCCATTTCTCTCCTCCTTCCCCTATCAAAGTTTCTCTTGCTGGTAGTCTGAGCTTGGGCGAGGGTCTCCTGAATGAGTTTGTTGTTTTTCTCAAGAAACTGTGTGGTTTTCAGGACAACGGGTACTGTGCTTTCCATGGCCAGGTCAGGCAGGAAGAAAGGGTGGTAGCCAAGGTTTGCCCAGAATGGTGGCTGCTTGGTGGCAGAGTGGACAGAGTTATTGTACGCAAACTCGGCTACTGGTAGAAATGACACCCAGTCATCCTGGGAGTAGGAGGAGTAGCACCATAGATACTGTTCAAGCGTTTGGTTCGTCCTCTCAGTTTGCCCATTGGACTGGGGGTGGTAGGCCGAGGAGAAGGCCAGCTCGATTCCCAAAGTGGCACACAGGGATTTCCAGAAATGGGAGGTGAACTGCACTCCTCGGTCTGACACGATGTTGGTAGGAATCCCGTGTAAACGGACCACCTCCCTTTTAAAATTTCTGCGGTCTCAGCCGCTGACAGAGTGCCCTTCATGGGCAAAAAATGGGCCATCTTTGTGAGCCAGTCCACGACCACCAAGATTGTGTTGTAGCCTGCAGATGGTGGGAGCTCCACTATGAAGTCCATTGCAATTTGGGCCCATGGACATTCTGGAATAGGCAATGGGTTGAGGAGACCCCGGGCCTTGGATTTTTCCAATTTGTTTCTGGCACAGACAGGACAGGTGGCTACGTAACTCTGACAATCTTCCTTCAGCTGAGGCCACCAGAAAGAGCGTGCAAGTAACTCTGTTGTCTTGTGACCACCAAAGTGCCTGGCCATTTTGGTATCGTGACAGAGTCAGAGAACCTGCAGACAGGGAGCTCAAGAGCACATGGGGGGCATGAGGGTTAGACTGGGTCACTTTCTGGTATGTGAGATGTCCACTGGAGCTCGTGCAGGCTGAAGAGTGGTCATACAATCCGGGTCTGCAACAGGCTGGCAATGCGGTACAAGTGGAGCAGGCAGGCAGGTGGTCAGGTGCAAGCAGAATCGGCAATGTGCGGGCAACCGAGGTACAGGAGGATCAGGCAGAAGGGTAGTCGTAGACAGGCCGGGGGGTCAGGGCAGGCAGAAAGCAACAAGGTTAAGTAAAGCCAGGGTCACAGGTGCAGGAAAGAGTCTCAAAGTAGTCACTAGGGTCATGGGAATGCTGTAGAATGGACAGCATCCGTTGCAAGGTGTTTCCAGTTTAAATAGGCTGTCTTTGGCGCCATTGGCACGCACGGGCGCAGGAACATGCACGGGAGCGTGCGCGGACATCCGGAATGGCTGATTTCCTAACACCTCTTCTAAAGATGATGCACAAGTAAGCTCACAAACAGTTTGCTGTGGACAAGCAGACTAAGGACATGGACTGATGAGACCAAGATAAAGTTATTTGGCTCAAATAGTGTCAAGCGTGAGTCGTGGCAACCAGGTGAGGAGTACAAAGGCAAGTGTGTCTTGCCTACAGTCAAGCATGGTGGTGGGAGTGTCATGGTCTGGGGCTGCATGAGTGCTGCCAGCACTGGGGAGCTACAGTTCATTGAGGGAACCATGAATGCCAAAATGCACTGTTATATACTGAAACAGAGCATGATCCCCTCCCTTCATAGACTGGGCCGCAGTGCAGTATTCCAACATGATAATGACCCCAAACACACCTCCAAGATGATCACTGCCTTGCTAAAGAAGCTGAAGGTAAAGGTGATGGACTGACCAAGCATGTCTCCAGACCTAAACCCTATTGAGCATCTGTGGAGCATCCTCAAATGGAAGGTGGAGGAGTGCAAGGTCTCTAACATCCCCCAGCTATGTGATGTCATCATGGAGGAGTGGAAGAGGTTTCCAGTGGCAACCTGTAAAGCTCTGGTGAACTCCATGCCCAAGAGGGTTAAGGCAGTGCTGGAAAATAATGGTGGCCACACAAAATATTGACACTTTGGTCCCAATTTGCACACTTTCACTTACATTAATTTGTAACTTGACATTAATGGCTGTGTGCTGAGTTTTTTTTTTGTTTAATTTGCTTTTATTGAGTAAAGAGGATTCCAGAGATCAACAATGCATACATAAGGTATATATAACACTCATGTCGATCTAGAGTATAGTAGTTACATATATAGGAAGTGTGTCACAATGGATCCTTGAAATGTGTTTTTATCAGAAAGAGATGAGAGGGCAGGAGAGGGTAAGAAGAGAAAAGGTGGGAGTAAGTGGAATAGAACAGAAATAAGTAGAGGAAGGGAAGAGGAGAGAGGGATGAAGGGAGCTGGCAAGGCGAGGCAATATTTCTTTAAGTAAGCATCACATAACGCTTCCAATCTAGAGCAGAGAGGGTCGGATAACATGTATGTCTCTGTCTTCAAAACCGCATATATATAGAGAGGGCTTCATTTGTACTTATAAATTATGCTCTATATTCCAGTCCATCACTGAGTGAACCATGGGAGGTCCGTTGGAGAGGACTGCACAATGGATTTGTATTTGACGGATGTGGTGAATTCACTTCACTTATACCATGTTACAAAGTGTTTTTGATCTTCCCCCCTGGTGGAGTGAGTCAGTTCCTCCATGAGGTGAATATCCCCCACCCTCTGTAGCCATGACTTTACGGAGGGTGTGGTTTGTTGGCCCCATAATGTTGGGATCAGTGCCTTCGCAGCATTGAGTAAGTGCGGAGTGATGTTTTTTTTGTATATCTTAGTTGGTACCCTTGTGCAGTGGAAAAGAACCTCCCATGGATCATCAGCGACAGAGGAGTCAGAGATCAGGTTTGTAATATCTAGGACCTTTGACCAAAAGGGCCTAATCCTAGGGCAATTCCACCAGATGTGTGCGTGGGTGGCCACGCCCCTGCAGCATAATGGGGAACTGGTAGGGAACATGGAGTGTAGCTTACTCGGGGTGTAATGCCATCTGGTGAGTAGCTTATAGTTCACTTCCGCTGTATGAGAGGAGATAGAGGAGATATGAGCAAGCTTTAAAATGTTTTTCTTTTGAGAGTCGGTCACTTGAGACTGGAGGTCTTTCTCCCATTTGTTTAAGAAGGTCGGTGGTTGGTGGTTGGTGGTTTTGTGTTTCATGCAGAGCTTTGTATGCTTGCGAGATACAATGATTAGGAGGGTCTTTGTGATTGAATAAGGCTTCAATTGGTGTAAGTTCTTGTATGGAACGTAGAGGTTGAGGTAGGGTTTTAATAAAGCTTTGAAGCTGGTAGTAGCGCCAATGGTCCATATATGTTATAAGGTTGACTTCCAGTAGGTCGGTGAGTGGTCTTAAAGATCCCATTCGTAACGTTTGGTGTAGTCGCAGAGGTGGGTCTGAGGACCAGCGTCCGAAGCCTCCATCCAAAGTTCCCGGAGGGAAATAATTGTGGTTCAGTAGGGGCATTAATGGAGAATTATATTTCCAAGAGTACTTTTTATGAAGATGATCCCAAATATCCAGGGTGGATCTTGTGATCGGTGATGTGTTGAGGGACAGGGATCTAATTTGTTTGGGAATCCAATGACAGCTAGGTCTGTACCTGATAGAGAGCACTCCATCTGGACCCATAACTTAGAGGTCCCGGCATAGTTCCAGTCAATAATTCGGGAGATAGCGGTGGCATGGTAATATTGTTTGAAGTCTGGAAGACCAAGTCCTCCTTTGCATTTGGGTAAAGAGAGTAGGGATCTGGACAATCTAGAGCATCTATTGTTCCACACAAATTTTGAAATTAAGCGTTGCAAGATCGAGAAGAACCCCACAGGCACACCCAATGGTAGCGTTTGGAAAATATAAAGGACTCGTGGTAGGATATTCATTTTTATTACTTGTATTTTACCAAGCCAGGAGTGGGCTAGGGAGGACCAGCGCCGGAGATCTGATCTTATGTTGTTTAGTAGGGGTATGTAATTATGACGAAAGAGTGATTTTATTTGGGGGGTAAGGTATATCCCTAGATATTTGAGCCGTACTCTCTGCCATTGGAAGGGGAAGAGGGGTTGCAAACGTAATGTTTTGGACCGTGGGAGGTTGATATTTAAAATTTCGGATTTAGATAAATTTATTTTAAAATTGGATAGGTTTTGGAAAGTCTGGAAAGCAGACATTAAGTTTGGTAAAGATATCCTTGGTTGTTGTATTAAAAAGAGTATATCATCCGCGTACGCTGCATACTTGTGTTCTTTAGATCCTATCTTGATACCTCGTATGCTGTTGTTTTGTCTAATAGTGGCAGGAAGGGCTCAAGTGAGATGGCAAATAACAGAGGGGAGAGGGGGCATCCCTGTCTGGTCCCATTATGAAGAGTAAAGGTATCACTGAAGAGGCCATTAATCTTTATCCGGGCGGAAGGGTTATTGTATAATGAAAATATTCGTGTCAGCATTTTCGGGCCCAGGCCTAGAAATGTAAGGGTCGTTCGAAGGAACTCCCAGTCCACCCTGTCAAACGCTTTTTCCGCGTCTGTTGAAAGGAGAAGGGCGGGCTGGGAGTGTTTGTTAGCGAAATGTATAAGTGAGAGGACCCGCAGGGTGTTATCCCTGCCCTCTCGTTGTGGGATAAACCCCGTCTGTTCAGACGAGATCCACTTCGGGATAAGTGGTGAGTAGTGTTGAGCGAACCCGGACTGTAACGTTCGGGTCCGTACCGAACTTTCGGGTGTCCGTGGCACGGACCCGGACATTTCAAAAATCGTTCGGGTTCGGTCCGGGGTTCTGCTATTTTACTCCACGTGTTGAGAAGCTGCAGGGCAGCCAATCAACAAGCGTTTCACTGGTTTGCCCTTAGAAGCCATCACAGCCATGCCTACTAATGGCATGGCTGTGATTGGCCAGTGCATCATGTGACCCAGCCTCTTTATAAGCTAGAGTCACAGTGCTGCAGTCACATGCTCCTTGGGTTAGTGTAGGGAAAGGAAGCTGAAAGCTTGAGGGAGAGATTTGAGACATTTTAAGATCTGATCCTGCATCCTGAGATAGATTACTTTACTACTGCTGTCTGTGCTGTTGCT
>BLSH010383775.1:93858-105570 GCA_018402905.1 Glandirana rugosa | reverse complement strand
CAAATTAATGTAAGGTGATGGTCCGAGAAACAAAACCCGGGTTACCGTTGTAGGGAGTTGAGACTAGGTAGGAAGGTACCAGATTAAGGATATTGAATCCTCTACAACTATGTGAAAAGAGAAAAGCTCAAGTGGGGTCTGTGCATTTCTGTGACGATGGCAACCCTAGTAAATTACAAATGATAATATGACTTTACACGCCCGGCCACTCCCCGCGGGCGACAACAAGAGTCAAAACGTGAAAAACATACTCCAGTGTCGCTGGGGGGGGGGGGCACCCCTCCCCACCTCCTCCTAATGGGCGTCGACGCAGGCGGTCCCATGCTCTACGACGCCCACGGGAAGAAGGAGGGGAATAAATCACAACAAGTGGGATTTTTTTGTAATTCACGCAAAAAATTTGCGGTGATCCCAGTGGGAGGGGAGGAAGAAGGGCACCCGCAGCATCTCGTACCCTGGCGGACGCAGCTGCGGGTAATCCTCCTCCACCCCTCCCCACGGGGGGGGGGGGTCGCTGTGACCTCATACAAAAAGTGCAAAACTGAGAACAACAGCGGGCGCCCCTCACCGGCCCGCACATTTCAGTATAATAGTAAACATTAAATGATCCCAACGGTAGCAGTGTCTTTACGTGTCTGGGGTGAACTCGAAAAGAGAAAAGTGTATCAACATCTCCTAAGTTATAGGAATTAGACCATGGAAGGATGGATCAGAGTTGAGGGATGTTGCCATTGGGCCCAAAACAAAGAGCCTGGTAGTGGAATGTAATTAAACAAACTGGCTGAGGGCCTTGGGCTATATAATGACAGAGCCATAGGGCCGTTTGGTTGAGGAAAAAGATTACTTAACATTTCTCACTCTGTTTTCTTTGAGGACCTTGGTGTGGTAGCAACTTTCTTTTTTGACGGGGTTTTTTTCCATTGTGTTGCCATGGCATACTTGAAGGTCGGAATGGGGTCTTGCCATCCAGTGAGTTCGAAGTGTTGTATGTTCAGTTCTTGTAGGAAGGCTGGTAGGTCCTCAGGGAACCGCAGTGTTGAGGAGCGCCCAGATTTGGTGGTGATCAAGCATGCTGGGAAACCCCAGTGGTAAGTGATTCCTTCAGATTGCAGGCGCTGAAGTAGTGGTTTAAGAACTCTGCGTCTGTCTAGGGTAGCTTTGGAGAGGTCTGGGAATATATGGAGCTTTGCCCCATCAAAGTCTATGTCCTGCATATTGCGTAGTTTGGCCATCACAGCATTCTTATCTTCGAAGTAATGCAGACGGCAAATGACATCGCGGGGCAATTCATTGGCTAGGTTACGTGGCCTTAGTGCTCGATGTATTCGATCGAACCTTAGGGATTCTGTGGCAGTTCTGCCCAAAATCATGTTAAGAATTCCACGGATGGTTGCCTCCAAGTCGCTGTCTCTGGTGGCTTCGGGTAAGCCTCTGATGTGTAAGTTGTTCCTGCGACTGCGGTCCTCGAGTTTATAAAGGTTGGTGCGGTGTGCTAGGGCTAGCTGTTTCATTGTGTCCTGTAGCTCAGTGATCGCGTGTTCATTCATTTCTTGATGCTGCTCTGTTTCCTCCACCCTGGCGAGTATATGGGACATGTCTGTGCGCACAGCAGCGATCTCTTTTTTGATCGATCGTTCTAGGCTGTGAAACATACCTGCGAGTTCCTTCTTAATACCGCTTAAGAGGGAAGTTGTCTCTGAGTCCGCCGGGGATCCCGGGTCTTCCATGGCCTCGGAACAGCAGGAAGAGGCGGGGAGCTGTCTCGTAGAGAGGTGATCGAGGATGGGGACTCCACTGATCTAGAGAGTCTGGTCTGTGCGTTGCGTGTCCGTGGGCTACCGATTTCTGCGGCCAGGAACTGTGTGTGCTGAGTTATTTTGAAGGGACCGCAAATTTACACTGTTATACAAGCTGTACACTCACTACTTTACATTGTAGCAAAGTGTCATTTCTTCAGTGTTGTCACATGAAAAAGATATAATAAAATATTTACAAAAATGTGAGGGGTGTACTCACTTTTATGAGATACTGAGGGGGCGATTTACTAAAGATTGAAAGTGCAAAATTTGGTGCAGCTGCACATTGAAACCAATCAGCTTCAAGGTTTGAGGCCCCATTCACACATCGGCGACTGTCACTCTGACTTGAGTCGCCTCAAGTCGCCCCAAGTCGTTTCACATCTGAAATCCCATTGAAATGAATGGGAGCTGTCTTAATGTACACTACTAAGTCACTCCGACTTCAGAAAAAAGTTCCTGCGTGACTCAAGGCGAATTCTATCCGACTTGTACCCATAGAAATCAGTTGAAGTCACCTCCAAGTTGGATCCCCATCTTAATGCAAGCGACTTTAGAGTGAAAAGAATAGAATTTATGTTTGGGGCAAGCCCCCCCTCCCTTCTCTGATTGGCCACAGGCAAAGTTGCCTGGCATAAGTCGTGTTGTTGAAATTCGCGCTGCAATTGCCTAGCAAAGTCGCGCCAAGTCGGATCGCCCTTGTGTGAATGCAGCCTTATTGTCAAAGCTTGATTGAACAAGCTGAGGTTAGAAACTGATTGGCTAGCATGCACAGCTGCACGGGTTTTTGCACTCTCCAGCTTTAGTAAATCAACCCCTGCATGTACAGCCACTTTCATCATAGTTGTTATGGTTTCAAAAGTGAAGTGTAACCTCTTCAGTCCTATCCCCCCCCTCAGAGGACCAGAATGCTTTTGTTATTTACCAAGTATAAACTTGTAAGTCTGCCCCAGCCTATTGTAATAACAGAAACATAGATGAGCATAGACGACATCCTCCTCCCAAAGGGCCATGAATAAATTCGCCAAACTAGGGGCATATTTTGCCCCCATGGCTACACCCCTAATTTGATTGTAATATTTCTGGTTGAACCAGAAATAATTGTGGGTGGCCGCAAATTTAAGGAGTTCCATAATGAATTCTATCTGGTTTCTAGGGAGACCAGAATCACGTTCTAGGTAATGCCTAACAGCAAAAAAGCCCATGTTGTGGGGTATAATAGTATAAAGGGAGGTAACGTCAGCTGTTACCAATAAAAGTCCTTCTCTAGGTGTGATCTCTGCAAGAATATTGATCACATGCCTAGAGTCTTTCAAAAAGGAAGGCATATTGCGAACTAACGGCTGAAGGAAAAAATCAATGTATCTGCCCACCCGGGAAGTGAGGGAATCAATTCCACTCACAATGGGACACCCGGGTGGGCAGATTGGATCTTTATGCAATTTCTGGAGGTAGTAAATAACAGGGGTCCTAGGGGCTTTTGGGATTAGAAAGCTACCTTCTTTTTTAGTAAGGATACCCCTCTCTAGTCCCTTTTTAATCAGTTTATTGAATTCAGCCTTATACATCCGCTTAGGGTCAAAGGCCAAAATCTGATAAGTTGATTGGTCTCCAAGAATTTTATTCATTTCAGACATATATGCACTTCTATCGAGCACTACTATCTTTATTATTACATAAGGAATCCAAACCATTTTAGAGGTCCTTACCCAAACGTGCTTTTTTAAACTCAAGTTGATCGATGTCTCTCAAAACCACATCCCTGAAAACTTTCAGGGACGGGGCTAGAGAGCCTGGAGGATTAAAAAGGGAGGCATTGGATAGGTTAGTGTGAGAGAATTCCGATGTTACTCTCTTGTTATCTATGATAGGATTCAGAGTGAGATATTGTTTAATGTTTACCTTCCTAACGAATTTATGTATATCCATATAAGTTTCAAATTTATTGAGGTTCCTTGGAGGAGCATAATTGAGGCCTTGATCGAGCAGTAATGTTTCTGATTTTGTAAGTGTTTTAGAACTTAAATTAAAAATACCAGCCCCTGTTACACCTTGAGTCTTTTTTGGTCTAAATCTCCTCCCCCCTCGGACTCCTCTCCTGGGTCTGCAGATCTTTTTGTGCCCTGGACTGGCCGAAAAAACCCCAGCCTATCCCACGAGATGTCTCTCCAACCATGGATGGGGGGACCCCTAGATTACCTTGCATGCTGGGAGGGTTAACTCTAGATGGATTCCCCAATCTCTGTGATGAATGTATACTTTGGGGGGACTCCCATTGGTACTCATCTTTGGGTCCCCTCAAATCTCGTAATGGATAGAACCTATTTGAAGTGACATTTTCTGGTTCCCTATCACTATTGTAATCATAGGAGACTTCCTGTCTACTGGGTCCCAATCTATAATTATTATTGGGACCCTTCCCCCTATACGGACCTTTATTACCTCCCTGAGGGGGTCTGTAAATTTGCTTGGCATCGTCATATCTCGGTCTCCTCTGTAAAATAGGTTCTTGATGCAAAGAGCCTAGTCGCGGTCGTCTAAACCCTCCACCACTATGGTTATAATTATAATTGTTTGGGCCTCTATTTCTATTTTCCTGAACAGCCCCTTGGGTACCAGATGGGCCTCTACTAAAACTCCTTCTGTGTGGAGAGGCATAACTAGACTTATTGCCCATATTGAGGGGTTTCCCCCTCTTGGCATTAGGCCTTCCTCTTAAGTGAGTATCATACTGTGAAGTCCCACCATTGTAATTATAGTGTCCTGATCCATAATCCTCTGTATCATTCTGATTCTGTGGAGATTGTGACTCTCCTTCCTGTAACTTCTTCTGCCAGTTGAAAACCAAAGCAGCTTGGTAGTCTCCCAGATCTCTGTTAATTTTTTTTCTCTTTTTAATTTTCTGATCTTTCTCTTCCTTCTCTATTGTTTTTAACAGGGCCTGGGATCTGCTCTGTTATTCCTCGCTCTCCTTGTGGGGCATCAGTTTCTCTTTCAAAGTTTTGATTTCACTGACCAATTTTGTTAATTTTGCCTTTTTCCTATCTATAAGAAAGCCTAGAAGTTTTAACCCTGCTGAGTTGAAATAAATAAACCAGTCCTCCAGGTTGTCTTCATATTTATAGGGGGCAACATCCCACCTAAGACTCCTGGGGACCATATTGTTCTTAATGTAGGTTTCCAAATAGATAATGTCCCAATGGGTATGTGTTTCTGATACCATAAGGTTCTTTAACCTAATAAACATCTCATTGAGATCATTCTCATCCTCCTTGTATACCTCAAAAACTCCCTCTGGATTAAAGACCCTTGAAGATCTAAATTCAAATATGTCCATATCTCAGTTTTTCTCCCAGACAAATTATGTAGAAAACAAACAAAGAGGAATTTATATAAATTGATGTAAGACTTTAATGAATAGTACATAAAACTAAAAGAAAGCTGCAGGGTAAAGATTGTATAGGTAAAATGTAATAACAGAAACAACACTGCGCTATCCTAAAAAGAGCAGCAGTCAAATACCCAATCCGTGGTATAATCAAATATAAAGACAAAAAAGGCTGCACTAGTAAATCATAAAGTTCATCAGTCCACATAAAGACATTCAAAGGTAGAGATATAAGTTGCATGTAGATAGATGAAGATATAACATCCTCTTCCTATTCCACTGGATCATATACACCCGAGTGCCGCACACTGCAAAAGTGATCCACCACCAGTAAGGTATTAAGCTTACCAGACTGTTATCTTACAAGCGTTAAGTGTAATCAGATATTGACCAAACACTCCCTCTTCCGACAAGTCTTGTGATTCACCATTAACAATGGGCTAGTCGGATTGAATGGAACCACCTTCCCCTCCAAACGTGATATGGTCAGCGTGTACCTCAATATACATGTCAGGGAAAGAAGAGGAGCCACATAGCACAATACCGTTTGAGGTTTTATTTAAATAAAATGTAAGAACAACTTACATGAGTAGAGTTAAAACTCGTGTAGTATCAATAAACCGGTCTAAAATTCAAAAGGTGACGTCAGCGTGTCCACCTGACGTACGTTTCGTCTTACACAGGCGCCATCATGGGGTAGCCTATTACAGAGCTCTTTTTAGATAAATAGGACTTTGTTATGGTTGCATATTGGAATACATTTTTTTTAACTATATGAGTTTTTATTAACTACTCGAGTACCAGTCTGCATATACCCCAAACATTACCAGGACATTTTTCAGCTTTCAATGCTGTGATAGTTTAACTGACAATTACCTGGCCATGTAGCAATGTACCCAGTTACATTTTACTCCTTTTTTTGAGGCAGATAAAGCTTTAATTTGGTGGTATCTGAGATAACCCTTTTTTAATTGTAAATATATATAAAAAATATAAGAAAAAAGACATTAAAAACATATTTCCTGTATTTTCTGTTAAAAGAAAAACATAAAAAATAGTACAGAATGGTACAACCCCCCACCCCCCAAATATTTCCTTTTTGAAAAGTCGACAGCCCAAGACACTCTCATTTTGTGGAGAGTAAAAGGGTTTAAAAACAATCTCACAATAAAATGAATACCTTTAATATGTGATATCTTCTACTAATAAATGATTCATTCATTATTAGGACTCCCAACACTAATGTGTTTACATTTGTGATTGCCGTGATTGGTCATCACAGTGATCCCAAGGTACAGAGCCACTCTGATTGGCTCTGTACACTGTGTATGCAGCCTGGGCCATCTAAAGTTGGCTCAGATCACAGATATTAATAGATACACTGGTTGCTTGTATATTTCTTTCTGAACTGCCATTTGCAAATGGCACTCCAGCAATATACGTCCATGTTTTTTTACAATACATGTACATATGGAGGTGGTTAAAGAAAGAAGGAAGTATTAGTAAAAAAAATTGTACAACTTTTACACAAGTAATGCAGCCACACGGGTTTGTCCCAAAATATAACAGGAACGTTTTCTGACTACAAGGATACCCTTTAACCACTTGCTGACCAGCCACTGCAGTTATACTGCAGCAGGGCGACTTTCCTGTGTGAACCGCAGTACCCGTATGTGAAATGTGCATGTTTACCGTGGCATCGCGAAAAAAAAAATGTAAACAAGGCAGATCTGACAGGGGACTGAGAGATCTGCTCATCTTGGGAATAGCAATCTCTGTGATGTCCCAGGCAGCCCATCCCCCTACAGTTAAAACACAGCCAGGTTACACAGTTAACCCCTTTATTGCCCCCTAGTTTTAACCCCTTCCCTGCCAGTGTACTTTATACATTGATCGGTGCATTTTTATAGCACTGATCAATGTAATAATGTCACTGGTTCCCAAAAAGTGTCACATAGGGTCAGATTTGTCCTCCACAATGTCGCAGTCCCACTAAAAATTGCAGGTTGCCGCCATTACCAGTAAAAACATAAAAAAATTAAAGTCCATAATTCTATCTCTTATTTTGTAGATACTATAACTTTTGTGCAATCCAATCAATATACGCTTATTGCGATTTATTACCAAAAACATGTAGAAGAATATATATCGGCCTAAACTGATGAATAAATATTTTTTTTATATAATTTTTGGATATGTATTATAGCAGAAAGTAAAAAATATTGTTTATTTTTCAAAAGTGTAGCTCTTTTTTTGTTTATAGCACAAAAATTAAAAACCGCAGAGGTGATCAAATACCACCAAAAGAAAGCTCTATTTGTGGGAAAAAAGACATAATATTTGTTCGGGTACAACGTCGCATGACAGGCCGGTCTGGATGAAGCCACATTTTTGTCCCAGTCCAGCCCTGGTAGCAGGATCAGTATCCCAGGAGCTTACTAGCTCTGTCACATAATGACACTCTGTGGTACCTTTCTGTTTGAGGACTACAAAGGTTGATGTTCAAAACTATCTTGACCTGCATTTTTGCAGGCTCAGATTTAAGACCATTTAACAATAAATATACTGGCAACCAAAGATATTTAGTAAGAAAGGTAACCCATTTTTGAAAAAGTTCAGTTGAGAGCTGACATAATCACACTGCCAACTGTGACTGTTATCACCAGAAACATACACTGAGCACGCACTAGGAAACAGAATTTAAATGAAAACACTGCCGAAAACAACAATGGTATGTTTGATTAAAGGACATGGAATCACCTTCCTACTTTTCCACATCATCCAATCAGGCAATACTTTGAATACATTGAGAAAAATGCAAGGTGTTCTGTGAAAGGCTCCAATTCCAGGAAGTTATACAGTGATCTCTCTGTGTGGACCCCCTGTGACAAATACAAAGATGAAATGCATTGGGACATGGCTACACGCAGGCTGGAAGTGGCATCAGAGCTGGAAACTGAAAGTGATGTGGCAGAGGTGCCCGATCGTTCTGGAGGTGGTGACACATGGAGAGACCACTGTATGTTAAAGTGGAGTTCCACCCAAAAGTGGAACTTCCGCTGGTCGGATTCCTCCCCCCCTCAGGTGTCACATTTGGCACCTTTCAGGGGGGAGGGGGTACAGGATACCTGTCTTTGACAGGTGTACTTTTCCCAACATCTGGGAGCTCAGAGCCATGGTTGTGGCTGTCAGCAGTCTGGCTCCCTCTTCCTCCCTCCTCCTCCCTCCCCCTCCTCCGCCAATGAGAAAGTGCAGCGGCGGCTCACACATGCACAGTAGGGGCCCAGCCGTGAACACATCCAGGTTCCCTTAGCCTCAAAGGTGGCGGCAGCACTCGTCCAGCCGATCCGAAGATCGGTGGGCAGTGCCGACATTGATGGACTCCAGGACAGGTAAGTGTCCTAATGTTAAAATTCAACAGCTACTGTATGTGTAGCTGCTGACTTTTATGTTTTAAAGGAGCGGCAGCAGCCGGCGGACCTCCGCTTTAATATCTGACACCACAATGTTTTATCCCAAAATCGACTCTTCTTGATATTGTCTAGCATACAGACGTTAGTCAAATTATCATTCAACAAAGCCGAACATAGTGGCGTGTTACGAGCGTATAAAGAAGAAGTTCAGGTGAATGTGAATTGTGAATTATGGATGCAGGTTTACATGACTGAACACTTCCTGGATTCCGAGCATGCGTGTTTGCACATACAACTTTTGTTTGTCCAACTTCTGTATACACAAGCCGAAAATCAGACGACGCCTTGTCGACAGACAAAAGTTTTCTAGTCTGTTCATATAACTTCTGTTGGACAATAATTCAAAATCGGCTGTCGAATGGAGTGTATTAACTGTCGTATTATTGTACGACAGGCTGTCGTATGACAGTTTTCAGCCAATAATTGTACCGTGTGTATGGGCCATTAATAGATGCAGTTAGCCAGCCAGTTAATAAGTAGTGGAAGGAGTGGTAATAAATCTCCTATAATTTGAAGATGGCTTTGATTATTGACTGCTAAGAATTTCTCATACAGAAAATGAGAATTAACTCTGTGAATTACATTGGTAATGTTTAGCATTATCCCAGTGATTGACACAATGGGTTACAATGATAACGGTATGCCGTTCCTTCAGAGTGAATGCGCCGGTGACGTTACCAGCAGCATCAAAAGTAAATATCTCCCAAACAGTGCATATTTAGGAGATATTTACTGTACCTATAGGTAAGCCTTACTATTGGCTTACTTATAGGTAAAAGTCATGCATGGGAGTACATGGACATCCGCCCCTTTGCACGCTCCCAGCGGGCACACACAGCCAGCGGGGGCACACTCTCGTGGCCGCTGCACGCTGTGTGGGTGTGCCTGTGGGTCGGGCGGACTTGATGTCCATTGGAGACCCCCGATCCTCTGTTAGAGCGGCAGAACAGTAAACACGGTGGTTCTCCATTCTGTGAGGGGGTACATAGCAGATCTACTGATCCCTGTGATGGGGATCAGTTAGATCTGTTATGTCCCTGGCAGCCCTGCCCCCACACAGTTAGAACACATACAGGGAACACAGTTAACCCCTTCACTGCCCCCTTAGTGTTAACCCCTTCACTGCCAATGGCATTTATACAGTAATAAGTGGCTATTTAAATTTCTGATGGCTGTATAAATGTCATTGGTCCCAAAAAAGTGTCAAAAATGTCCGACATGTCCACTGCAAAATTGCAAATCGCTGCCATTACTAGTAAAAAAAATAAAATAAAAATAAAAATGCCATGAATCAATTCCCATAGTTTGCAGATGCGATAACTTTTGCCCAAACCAATCAACATATGCCGATTTACCAAAAATATGTAGAAGAATACATATTGGCCAAAACTGATGAATCATTTTTTTTTTTTTTGGATATTTATAATCATAAATAATAATTTTAAATTGTTGCTCTTTCTTTGCTTATAGCGCAAAAAATAAAAACCACAGAGGTGATCAAATACCAACAAAAGAAAGTTGTATTGTGGGAAAAAAATTATAAAAACTTTGTTTGGGTACAACGTTGCACGACCGCGCAATTGTCATTCAAAATGCAACAGCGCTGAAAGACGAAAATTGGCCTGGGCAGGAGGGGGGTTTAAGTGCCCACTAAGCAAGTGGTTAAATAATGCTGCCACTCGTCATCCGAAAAGGATATGAGCCTTTTTAATGAAGACGCTGGAGTGATGAAGGCAATAATAGAAACACAAAGTACCTCCTCTACTAGGGGCTTGTTGATTTAAATAATACCATAGTGTTAAGTCCACTTCAATGCATGGGGGGGGGGAATTCTGAGATGGAATTTACATATTCGTAAGTAAGCATATGTATATTGCACGATGAGGTTGTGATAAGTGGTAGGGCCCATCTTTAGCCTAGGTGAGACATTCTGCAATGGAAGTAAATGTTCATAAACTCTAAGAGGTACAGCTCCTTGAAAAAGTATTTATACTCCTTGAAATCCTCCACATTTTGTCATGTTACAACCAAAAATGTAAGTGTATTTTATTATCATTTTATGTGATAGATTTAATATCTAAAATGTGTGGTATGTATTTGCTAACTCTACTCGGATACCCCTAACTAAAATGTAGTGGAACCAATTGCCTTCAGAAGTCTCCTAATTAGTAAACAGAGCCACCCTGTGTGTAATTTAATCTCAGTATAAATACAGCTGTTCTGTGAAGCCCTCCAAGGTTTGTTAGAGAACCTTAGCGAACAAACAGCATCATGAAGGCCAAGGAACACACCAGACAGGTCAGGGATAAAGTTGTGGATACATTTAAAGCAGGGTTAGGTTATAAAAAACTATCCCAAGCTTTGAACATCTCACGGAGCACTGTTCAATCCGTCATCCAAAATGGAAAGAATATGGCACAACTGCAAACCTGCCAAGACATTGCTGTCCACTAGGGATGAGCCCTTGGGTGGGGTGTTCAGCCGTTCGCCGAATTCCGAATATTATGGGGCGTTCGCGCCAAATTTGAGCGCCCCATAATGCAGTGCAAGACCGTGGGAAATGCCACCCTCTGATTGGCCAAAGCATGCACATGACCAGCATGCTTTGGCCAATCACAGCGCACTCTGTTGTGAGAGCCATGATTGGCAGAGTGCCTTTGGCCAATCATGGCTCAGGGGTCTCTGTCCATGCCCCACACTATATAAGGCCGCTTACAACACTACGTGTGTAGTGTGTGAACATGGAGACTGGAGACTGGAATGTTGATCTAATTTAGCTAGTGGCATGTAGGCAGTGTAGTATATAGATCTAGTGTAGAGTGTAGCCTATATACAATCAGTGCAGGCAGTGTAAGAATATATATATATATATACAGTATATATATATATATATATATATATAAAAAATATGCTGCATTCAGTGTAGACTATATATACAGCTCATTCAGTGTATAGCTTATAGAGTCAGTTCAGGCAGTGTAAGAATATATATATATACAGTATATAGTATATATATATAATACGCTGATGTGTGACTTACTCGACATATATATCA
>BLSH010383775.1:50668-86993 GCA_018402905.1 Glandirana rugosa | reverse complement strand
ACTAGACGTTGAGTTTCGTCGCCATAAACTTTAGAGTTTTAATGAGGTTGTTAGACTAGCAACACGTGCTAGCATCGCTAGCAACAAAATACGTCTCAAACTAGACGTTGAGTTTCGTCGCCATACACTTTAGAGTTTAAAGACGATAGACAGGAGTCTCGTTGTCGTGTCCTCATCATTAGATAGAGTCCTACGTCCTAGTCTACAACAATTTTACAGAGATTAGAGAGGGACTGCGGAGGAGAGTCGAAGGAGAGGGATGTCGATTGGGTTCTCGTACATTGACGTCGTCTTTCAACCTAGCAGAAATTTGAGATTTCACATACCGCTGCTTTGAGTTGCAGATCAAACTCTGCATAAAACAACGATCGCTACGATCGTGCACAACGATCAGATTGTTGGAGTAATTTTGAGATTTCAAATACCGCTGCTTTGAGTTGCAGATCAAACTCTGCATAAAACAATGATCGCTACGATCGTGCTCAACGATCAGATTGTTGGAGGAATTTGAGATTTCAAATACTGCTGCTTAGAGTTGCAGATTGCAGATTAAACTCTGCCTAACGCAACGATCGTTACGATCGTACACAACAATTAGATTGTTGGAGTAATTTGAGATTTCACATACTGCTGCTTTGAGTGACACATTGCAGATCAAACCCTGCCTAACACAATGATCGTTACATTCGTACACAACGATCAGATTGTGGGATCGTACACAACGATCAGATTGTGGGAGTAATTCGAGATTTCACATACTGCTGCTTTGAGCAATCTGACTGCACTAGGTAGAGGCTTCTGCTTAGAGGGACAGATTCTTGTTCAAAAACCATTGCCTACTCCTATAGGGCCAGCTGTTGCTGTAAGTGACACGTTTTTGTTGAAAAATCATCTCCTAGTTCTAAAGGGAGAGTTTCCAGCTGTTGCTTAGAGGGACAGATTCTTGTTCAAAAAGCATTGCCTACTCCTATAGGGCCAGCTGTTGCTGTAAGTGACACATTATTGTTCAAAAATCATCTCCTAGTTGTAAAGGCAGAGTTTCCAACTGTTGCTTAGAGGGACAGATTCTTGTTCAAAAATCATTGCCTACTCCTATAGGGCCAGCTGTTGCTGTAAGTGACACATTATTTTTCAAAAATCATCTCCTAGTTCTAAAGGGAGAGCTTCCAGCTGTTGGTGTGAGCAGTGCATTTCTTGCACCAAAATAAA
This sequence comes from Glandirana rugosa, assembly GCA_018402905.1. Lineage (NCBI taxonomy): Eukaryota > Metazoa > Chordata > Amphibia > Anura > Ranidae > Glandirana > Glandirana rugosa. The sequence goes on along the minus strand of BLSH010383775.1, from coordinate 85,784 downwards.
AAGTCCGGCTACGTTGGTGTTTTAAAAAAAAAAGGTATTAATTGGTATTAATAAATACTTACATAGGGCTACATAATACATTTGCGGGCCCAATGAGGAGAGCAAATAAGGGACGTGGTCATGGTGCTGCTGGTGATGCTGGTGCTGCTGGTGTTGGTGGTGTTGGTGAACCTCCTGTTGGAAGGAGAGGATGTGGTCGAGGTGTGCCAGCTACACGCACAAGGGAAACATCTTCCTCAGGTAGCAAACAGAACCTTCACCGGTATATGGTAGGCCAGAATGCCCCTCAACGATTGGTGAGGCCAGAACAAGTACAGGCGATAGTAGATTGGGTGGCTGACAATGCCTCCAGTTCCTTCACATTGTCTCCCTCCCGGTCCCTTGATGAAAGCTCAGAGTTGGCACCTGAACCCCATGGCCATCTGTCTTTCACCTCAGCCCCCTGTAAATTAGCCAAGCAGTCTGAGCCCCAAGTCCTGCAAGAGACTCTTATGCTTTTTGATGACTCTCCTGGTGTGCTTTCCGTGGGTCATCCACATAGTGCTGCCCCAGAAGTGGAAGCACCGATGCCCAACCACTTCTGTTGCAGGATGAGGACATGGAAACACCAGGGCAGCACATTTCTGATGATGACGAAACACAGGTGCCAACTGCTGCAGCTTGCCTCAGTGTGCAGACTGACAAGGAGGGCAGTGGTGAAGGGTGGGTGGAAGATGATGAGGAGGATGATGAGGTCCTAGACCCTACATGGATTGAGGGTCATGCGAGTGATGTGTGGAGTTTGGAGGAAGAGGTGGTGGTCGCACAGAGGCACCAGCACAGCAAAAGAGGAAGCAGGTTGCAAAAGCGGAGCGAGCATCCCCTAGAAAGTAGGCCTGCTACTACCCACCGCACTCAGGGACCTAGCACACCAAAGGCAGCTCAAAGGCGTTCCCCCACGTGGCAGTTCTTCAGACAATGTGCTGACGACAAGACACGAGTGGTTTGCAAGCTGTGCAATGATAGCCTGAGCCGGGGCATAAATGTTCTCAACCTGAGCACAACCCCCATGACCAGGCACCTAAATTCAAGGCACAAGCTGCATTGCAATAATTACCTCAAAATCCAAGAAAGGTCTCGGCCTCCTCCTGCTTCCTCTTCTGCTGCTGCCCGGCCTCTTCCTCCACCTCTACAGTGACAGCGTCACCTACCACCCAGCAAACAGACGATATGACAGCAACGCCACCATGTCCGCCACCGTCCCCAAGCATTTCCACATGGTCCCATGGAAGCTTACAGCTGTTCATCTCCCAAACACTGGAGAGAAAGAGGAAGTACCCCCTAACCACCCACGATCCCTGGCCCTGAATGCCAGCATTTCAAAATTCCTGGCCTTTGAAATGCTGTCATTCCGTCTGGTGGGCACAGACAGTTTCAAAAACCTGATGGCGGTGGCTGTCCCACAGTACGTGTTACCCAGCCACCACTACTTTTCCAGGCGAGCCATCCCTTCCCTGCACAAACAAGTCGGGGACAAGATCAAGTGTGCACTGCGTAACGCCATCAGTGGCAAGGCCTACATAACCACTGATACATGAACCAGTAAGCATGGGCAGGGATGCTATATCTCGCTTACTGCACACTGGGCAAATGTAGTGGCGGGTGGGCCTGAGCCGGCTAGCCATTTGGCGCATGTCCTTCCACCACCGAGGATTGCAGGGCATTTCTCTTTGCCTCCTGTTGCCTCCTCCTCCTACTGCGCTTCCTCCTCCTCGACCACCCACTCATCCGCTCAGCGTAACACCTTCACCACCAACATCAGCACATCCAGGGGGAAACGACAGCAGGCTGTTTTAAAACTGATATGTTTGGGGGATAAACCCCACATTGTGCAGGAGCTGTGGACAGGCATTGAACAACAGACCAATGAGTGGTTGTTGCCACTGAGCCTCAAGCCCGGCCTGGTGGTGTGCGACAATGGCCGAAATCTCGTAGCGGCTCTGGGCCGAGCCGGTTTGACGCACATCCCTTGCCTGGTGCATGTGCTGAATTTGCTGGTACAGAATTTTCTAAAAAACTACCCGGATATGTCAGAGCTGCTGCATAAAGTGCGGGCCGTCTGTGCGCACTTTCGGCGTTCTCACCCTGCTGCTGCTCGCCTGTCTGCGCTGCAGCGGAACTTTGGCCTTCCCGCTCACCGCCTCATATGCGACGTGCCCACAAGGTGGAACTCCACCTTGCACATGCTGGAGAGACTGTGCGAGCAGCAGCAGGCAATAATGGAGTTTCAGCTGCAGCACGCACGGGTCAGTCGCTCTGCGGAACAGCAACACTTCACCACCAACGAGTGGACCTCCATGCGAGACCTGTGTAGCGTATTGCGGTGTTTTGAGTACTCCACCAACATGGCCAGTGCCAATGACGCTGTTCTCAGCGTTACTATACCTTGAAAAAACACTTCGGGCCATGATGGAAGAGGATGTGGCACAGGAGGATGAGGAGGAGGAAGAGGGGTCATTTCCACGGTTATCAGGCCAGTCATTAGCAAGTGGCTTCCTGCACCAGCATAGGCCAGGTCCAAAATATTCAAGCCAGGGCACAGTTCTGGAGGACGAGGAGGACGAGGAAGATGAGGAGGAGGAGGAGGAATCGCAGCAGGGTGGCAACCAACGCAGCTCGTGGGCATCACTGGAGCGTGGCTGGGGGGATACAGAGGACACAGATGATATACCTCCCACAGAGGACAGCTTGTCTTTGCCTGTGGGCAGCCTGGCACACATGGCTGACTACATGCTGCAGTGCCTGCGCAACGACAGCCGAGTTGCCCACATTGTAACTTCCTCTGATTAATGGGTGGGCACCCTGCTGGATCCCCGTTACAAGGACAACGTGCCGTCCTTAATTCCCTCACTGGAGCGTGAGAGGAAGAAGGCGACTACAAGCGCACACTGGTAGAGACGCTGCTGAGGGCATTCCCAAATGACACCGGGGGCTCAGCGGAAGCACAAGGTGAAGGCAGAGGAGGAGGAGGAAGAGGCCACCAACGCAGCTGTGCCACCGCCAGCACCTCAGAAGGCAGGGTGAGCATGGCTGAAATGTGGCAAAGCTTTGTCAGCAGCCCGCCACAACAAACAGCACAACCAGCCGATTGATAACGTCTTAGCAGGAGGCAGCATTTCAGCAACATGGTGCAAGAGTATGTGTACACACGCCTACACATACTGACTGATGGGTCTGCCCCATTCAACTTTTTGGTCTCCAAATTGGCCACATGGCCTGAGCTTGCCCTTTATGCCTTGGAGGTGCTGGCCTGCCCTGAAACCAGTGTATTGTTGGAACATGTGTTTAGCACGGCAGGGGGGCGTTATCACACACAAGCGGAGCCGTTTGTCCACATCCAACGTGGACAAGCTAACCTTTATTAAAATGAATCAGGCATGGCTCCCACAAGACTTGTCTATACCTTGTGCAGAATAAACTTAGACCGGACTCACACAACCATTCACATACTTGTTTTTTTGAATAGGCCTCAATACAAAAAAAAAAAATACCATGTTGGCTACCTCCTCCTACTCCTCTACCACCGCCACTTCCACCTACACTGCCTAGTCAACCTCTAGGCTCCTACTCCACATCTACCCCCCTTCCCATTTTTTTATTTGATTTTAATTTATTTTTCCTATCCACATTTTTTTGTAGGGCACTTGCCCTACTCTTACCCCCATTTTACTTCCTTTTGCAGCCCTCTAGGGCTTTCCAGGACTTTGTTACAGCCATTTTTGTGCCTAAAAGTTTGGGTCCCCATTGATTTCAATGGGGTTCGGGGTCCGTGCGAACATTCGGGTTCTGTCCGGACCCGAACCCGGACTTTGTCCCGAAGTTCGGCCGGACCAGCAGAACCCGAACTTCCAGAGGTTCGCTCAACTCTACTCACGAGATCAGTGCATTGCTGCACTGTGCATCCAAACACATACCACCCCATTTGAGACAAAACCAACTCATCTGGGATACAGTAATAGAATGGACAGAGATAAGGAAAAAATTAAAGGTATCCCCCACATGTCAAATCACCTCCTTGTCAGTGGTCATCCTTTGTTTCCCCAGGCGCTGCAATACCCTGCATTCTCATTCTGGGCACAGTTGGGGTTAAATAGATTTGCCCAACTCTTCGATACCACAAGGTCCCTCCCATCCACCGCAATCCTCAAATAGTATAACCTGCGAAACCATCATCATCTCCATATACACCAAGCCATCAGCTTTGCGACCATCACCTGCTCTCTAAAAAGTATCTGCTTTAAGGACTCCCTAACCGACTCACTTCTGAAGCGGAACCAACACAAAATCTCAAAGATATACCAACCTCAGAGAATATCTCTTGCACCCTCAATACACTCACCCACTTCCTCAGCCTGGAACAAGGAATTAAATTCACCAGAGGCATTCAGCAACATCTTAGCAGGTTACAAAACAACAAATGTTTATATCATCATTGAATTCTGGAGAGAACAACAACTAAAATTACACAGGGCATATATCCCATACATACTGTACGCTCATCAAACTCTCCAGATGACTCCAAATGCTCTCTTTGTAAGACGTTTAAATCATCTCTCCTACATAAACTATGGAATTGCTCACACATTGCCTCATTCTGGGTTAACATAGAACACCATGTAGCATCAATCACTGGTCTCCACCTGCACGGCAACCTATTCTCTCTGCTCTTTGGAAACCACACAACAAACCAGAATATTTCATCTAAATAGGGCATGGATTGCCACCTGCTACATGTTGGCCAGAAGGGCGATCCTTAAAACCTGGATCTCAACCACTCTGCCAGGCTCTAAGGGTGTAAAGGCTGATCTTCTCAAGCTATACAAACTAGAGAAAGTGGACTCCATCCTATCCAACCACATCTCTTCACTCCGCTTCCAGTGAAAGTGGCACCTTTTACTAGAAAGGGGGATTTTACACAGGGACAGTCAGTCACTAAGGACTCTTCAATGGACTACACGCAATTAAGGACAAGCTAATCTATGCTCTTTGGTCACACTCTTTGGTCATACTCACCACTGATGACAATCCTCTGAATCCTGACTAGGGCTCGCTAACAACACCTTGGATACCAACCTACGACAAATATCCGAATACCCGCGATCTTTCAAATGGTGCAGTTATTACTCAAAACACACAACTAAGGATTGTAAAAACTTCAGCTGTAACCTGAATCCTTTATGAACTCCATCTCATGTTGTTTATGTAGTTAAGTGTGGCCATGCTGTTAAGCTATTTCCATCATGGGCCCTCCATGGAACCTGTGCATATCCACACAAGTGGCCTTGTTTATGTTATTGGTTTACCTTGTTATTGGTCTACCTTAGGGTTAGGATCCTTCTCTTTCTCACTACCCCCCACCCTACCTTCCTCCTCCCCTCCCTCCCCCCCTCTCTTCCCCCCTCTTGCTCTCTTTTTCTCTCCTTTTCTCTCTATTCTACCCACCCCCACCTATTCCCCCTCCCTTTATATCCACTCTTACTATACCTTTCTCCTTATAGCTTAAATGCCATATATACACTGAGTTATCTGACTACATTTCTCTGTACCTTTGATTGTGTCCTTTTTTTTGGACTCAGTGTATCACAAAACCCAATAAACTGCTTTGAAAAAAAAAAAGATACAAATGGGAAAAAAAAACCCTGACTGCAGTTTTTACCTTCCCCTACTCTATCCAAAGCAAAAAAAAAAAAAAAAATATGGCTTTGGATATACTTTAAAACTCAATCAATGACTACAGCAATTCTATAAATAAAAACTGGAAAGGCAAATGGTCATTGTACTATATGCTGCATCCCAAACAACTTCATTTGGTAAGTTTTCTGTTACCTTTTGCAATATTAATGTAACCCAGAGCTTTTGTACCAGATATTTTTGTGTAAATGGGCTCTTGATTAAACTGAATATTAATGGGCTAAGAAGAAGCAAATCAACAACTAATTGTGTGGAAAATTGTTCTTTCCTACCTCACATTTAAAATATGCTGGCATATACAAATATTCTGTCATCTCCTTGTTTGCGACAGTCATAGGCTTGCTTACAAAATGGAGAGGCTGCCACCTACTGTACAGAATCTCTTTTCATGGCATTGCATCATTATCCCTTCTTGGAATTTAGTATTCAATACAGTATAGAAAGAAAAACATTGTTTTGAAATAAAGATACGCATGAAAATGCCGACCTGCTCTACTACCTGAAGGCAAACAGTATATGTGTGCTGAAAGCTACTTTACTTGACAGTTTTATTGCATTTCATGGGTAACAAGACTATAAGGGAAATCTCTATTATATATTACTGTCTTTCTGTTATTGAATAGACTTGGGATATATCCTAACATTTCTATATGTTTATAGTTACAGGGATAGAATTCTGGGAAATAGGGACTTACATGACCGAGAGCTACAAAGAAGTACCAAGTGGGCAAATGTAGCAAGAGTCATTCTCACAAACAGAGCATAGGAATTTCATATCTTTGGGGGTCTATTCATCAATGTTTTCAATCATCATTTATGCAACTTTCCCCAAAGATTAATACATTTCTCTAAATTAATCTTATTTAAAAATATATGAATCCTGGGAAAAAAATGGGTGAATCTTGGGTGAAAATATTGCTAGACTTATCTATGTTATGGTCATATTTTGTTTTGCAATGACCACGGGATTACCCCTCAAGAAAAAAAAAATGAGCTTTACACCATTTGGTTTATGTATGAAATGATTTCTGATATTTATATGTTTCAATTAAAGTAACCCTAGTCATTTAATACAAGGAGATAAACATATATGAAGTGAGTTACACCAGTTCATGTAGGTTCTGCATACTAAAAAGGATCCACATTTTCATAAACTTGCCTCATTGTGTGTGTTTTTTTAGCACCAAAATACTCTCCAGTGCGATAATAGAATTGTAATAAGTTATATTATTGTTGTATATGGGAATTTTGAGAAAGGACCACTTGCCTCTCTAAAATTATTATATTTTGTGCATGTTTGAAAGTGTCTCTTATTGTTATGAATATGTCGATTTTTATATAAATGTCTTAAATGTCAATCACGCATCAGTAGCACAGCAAGCAACATCATTCCTTTCCTTCAAACACACAAAAACACTCAAAGCATTCTACAAACGTCCATAACTGTGGACTCTGGAAACATGCATATTTATGTGCTTCACTTCAGAACAATGTAAATGATCTGGAAATTTCCAAACTTTCTTTTAAAAAGTTGCCTATAGTGGCAGTTTGTATCAGAACCATAACTTTTTAAATCCAATTCTGTTAAAACTGTGGACTGTTCAGCTCCCAAAAGGAAACAAGTTGCAAACTTGACAAATATAGATAACGTTTTGACAACCTTTTAGAAATAGCAACATGATCCTGCAAATGCAAAATATTTGAATAGAATTCAAAAGGGGCTATCAATATTCTTTTCATCTGTCATCTGCAGTAATTACATAAATTGGAAGTAGGCCCAGTCGACTTATCAAAAGAACCATACTCAAACTAGCTTACACTTAAAGCGGTGTTCCACCCAAAAGTGGAATTTCCGCTTATCTGATTCCTCCCCCCCCTCAGGTACCACATTTAGCACCTTTTGGGGGGGGGAGCGAAAAACTGTCTTTGACAGGTAACCTGTCCCTACTTCTGGGAGACGAAGCCATGGCGAAGTAATACTTACCGTTTTTCTTATTTTTTGCATATATTCCCCATAGGTCCTTACTACCAATTTCCACCTTTTTAGGTGATGAGTATACATATAATTGATTTAAGGGAAATGTAACATTTTGTTTATTATCTGAGTGGTGACATTTGTGGGTAGTTTATCAACATTGGTAATTTTAATGATAAGGTGGTGGAGGTTTTTGTTATAATCTTTTGGTCAATTCATGTTTTCCATGGTCCTACTTGGGTCATATTTTACTGTGCTTTCTAAATAAATTAATGTTTTTCATTATATTGCCTCCTTGATGTTGTCTTTGGGGAGGTATTTTCCTATCCCCATTTTCTTTATGTATACATACACTAGAGGTTTTGTTTCATCATTCTCCAATTGAGTAAATGACGGGTTAAAGTTATTGACCCAGCGCCATTTATTTAAGGCACTATAGAGAACTGGTTTATTCCTAAATTTGTAAGCCATGGCGAAGTACGTTAGGAGCTCGGTCCCCCTCCTCCACCCTCCTCCTTCCCCTTCTACCAGGCCAGTGAGAGAGCACAGCACACTGTGCACATGCATAGTAGGGACCCAGCCGTGAAGCCAAAAGACTACATTGCCAGGTTCCCTTACCAGCAATGGTGGCGGCAGCATCCAACAGCTGATGGAAACATCAGCTGCAGTGCCGACATTGCTGGACTCCAGGACAGGTAAGTGTCCTAATTTTAAAAGTCAGCAGCTACAGTAAAGGGGGAGAACGGACCTCCGCTTTAATTTAAAGTGTTACTAAAGCTAAAAACTTTTCTTGCATTAAGGTAAAAAATGTTTTTTTGCTCTCTAACCTCCCCCTCCCCTGTGCATAGCTGCATCTTTTCTCCCCTCTCTTCCTCTTCACTCAGTGACTCGAACAGCAGCAGGAGCCATCAAATGCAGTAAGAAGGAAATGGGGGCAGGGCTAAGTCCTACTGTGTGTTTCTATGGCGTGCCACTCTATAGACACACAGCTGGGGAGCGAGCAGACACTGTGTGCCTCCATAGCAAATGGCTTGCTATGGGGACACGCAAAGAAGAGGAGGAGCCATGGTCACTGACAGGGAACCCAAGAATTATTTTAATTTAAAAAAAAATGTGTGACTTTAGTAATACTTTAATATAATTGTTTGATGTTTTGCAAACACCCTGAACAGTCAAGATGGATGGAACATGTAAATCCGAAACTCCTTTTATTACAACCCTCACATCTCAGACACTATCTCTTGTAACAACTTTTGCACACTAAAACATTAAAGAAGGTTAGATAAAACTTTCTTACCTCATGTGGTTTTGAATAAATAAGACAAGCAGATTAGAACAAAAAACAGCTGTTATCAGTGACTGAGTGAAGAGTCAGTTGGTCCTTTGGTATGGAGTGTAAAATACATTTATTTAAAACAAGGAACAAGGTTGACCACATGTCTTGCTAATTTCCATTGGACTGACATATCTTGTACTTATTCACCTTGGAAACAGGAAACAAATTACTCATCTTGGGGTGAGATCCAGAAGAAAACTGGTGCCCGCTATTTGATTAAAACCAGAAATAATGTGTTCTTCCAGAGAAGTTGCAGTCTCCTATGTCCCCTTGTGTGGTGTGCATGCTCGAAAGAGCCTCACTACAAATGTAGTAACTAGTAAATAGTTCATGCACCATGTTATAGTAATCCTTTTTCTTCTCCTTGATGTGTAATATTTTATTTTAAGTTGTGAGTCTGTTTTTGGCATCAACATTTGACAGTAAAGTTGTTTTGGAAATATAAAAAAGGAATTATGAATTATAGGGTTAAAAAATACATTTTCTTTAAAAATGTTGTTACCTATTTAAATCAGCAGAATGTATGAAAGGAAAATCTGCCCAGGAGATTGCTAATCACTTCAAAAGCAAGATTGATACAATTTGTGATGAAATCTCCACTCTACAGCCATCTTCCCCAGTTAACACCCCATGTCAACAAGCACAATCAACACTATCCTTATTCAAACCTGCTACTATAAATGAGGTTGCTAAACTCCTTTCTAACGCCCACCTAACCACCTGTCCCCTGGACCCTAGTCCCTCTCAAATACTACGCTCACCCTCTGACTCTATCCTGCACTTTCTAACTCACATCTTCAATCTCTCCTGCATCTTCCCAAATGCTCTAAAACGTGCATTGGTCACCCCCATACTCAAAAAGCCATCCCTGGACCCTACAGATCTTAACAATCTATGCCATATCTCCTTGCTCCCTTTTTTTCTCCAAACTCCTTGAACGCCTGGTCTACAACCAACTGAGTCACCACCTTGTTAAAAATAACCTTCTTTACCCCCTTCAATCTGGATTTTGCCCTCAACACTCCACAGAAACTGCCCTTCTTAAACTCACAAATGACCTACTAACCTCAAAAACCAATGGACACTATTCTGTACTCCTACTTCTGGACCTTTCAGCTGCCTTTGATACAGTTGACAGTCCTCCTCAAAAAACTTTACTCCCCCCATCTCTACGATGGGGGGGATTGAAGCACTTTCGGGATCTGTCGAGAGAGTTTGCTCTTCCAAACACGGACTACTACATGCATATTCAAATTTCCCATCTCCTCAATTCTCTGAAAGCACACAAAATCTATTTATTAAAAGAAGTATGGGAATTCTACATGAATTCCGCGCATAAGACGAAGGGGATTTCCCTGTTTTATAACCTCCTTCATCAAAAACTGTCCTTCTCCAAATCCACACATCACCTGAAATGGGAGTATGAGTTAGACCGTTCTTTTACACTCCAACAATGGAGAATGGACGCCCTTACAATTTACAAATCTTCAAGATGCATAACTGGGAGTCCTATCAGAAATTAACCCTGAGGTGGTACCTAACTCCCCTTAGAATATCTAAATTATCTAGGAACACCTCTCCTTTATGTTGGAGGAATTGCGGAGAAAGCGGAAATATTATGCATGTTTTCTGGAATTGTAAAAGTCTCACTAGCTTATGGAATGGCATTTTTAGGAAAATCTCCTCTATCACGGGTTGCCTCACAAGACCAGACCCGACTCTGGCTCTCCTGGGCCTGGTAATAGAGCGCTTCCCTCCAGACTTCCAAGCTGTCATCACACATGTATTTCTAGCAGCAAAGACTCTAATAACTAGGAATTGGAAGTCTGATAAGACTTTGAATCCCTTGGAAGCACTAACCCTAGTCCATACACATTACACGTATGAATCCCTATTAATAAATAACTTAGACAAACGCAAAGAATTCAACGCATGTTGGGAGATTTGGAGGGAACGGCTCACCGATGCTTAAAGCATCTCTCCCTGGGGGGGTTAGCCGGACCACAAACTCTTGAAAGGTCCTTTGAATTCTCTTTGTACTAACTCATCTGGCGTTCTAATTCTTCTCCTTCGGTTTCCTCTAACTTCCCTTCTTTTCTTTATCTCCTCTATTCCTACTAATTCTACTATTGAACTCTGTGTTCCGAGAGTTATCTTATGTTTCTTGCCCAGTATTCTATGCAAAGTAACTAAATGAAAGACAACTGCCTTAAGTGACTTCTTGACGTACAAGAAGTATTGTATAAAACTGTTTTATGTAAGACGAAAAATGCTTTGTATTTCTGGGAGTTTGCATCATGCATTATGCATTTTGTATTTTTGATATTATGCATTTTATATTTCTGTATTACTAGAAAACTCAATAAAAACAATGTTTAAAAAAAAAAACTTTACTCCCTCAGTCTCTGTGACTGTGCTCTTCGGTGGCTCTTGTCCTACCTATCCCAACATACCTTCAGTGTCACGTACAATTCTACCTCCTCCTCTCCTCTTCCTTTCTCTGTCGGGGTCTCCCAAGGTTCTGTTCTTAGACCTCTCTTATTTTCAATATACACCTCTTCCTTGGGCCGGCTGATAGCCTCACACGGCTTTCAATATCATTTCTACGCTGACGATACCCAAATCTACCTCTCCACCCCTCAACACACTCCATCACTCTCCTCATGCATCACTAACTTATTAACAGACATATCTGCCTGGATGTCACACCACTTCCTCAAACTCAACTTGTCCAAAACCAAACTCATAATATTTCCTCCTCCACATACCGTTTCCCCTGACTTCTCTGTCAAGAGCAATGGCACAACCATCCACCCATCCCCACATGTTAGGGTGCTTGGTGTTATCCTGGATTCTGAACTCTCCTTTTGGCCCCACACCCAATCACTTTCCAAGGCTTGCCGCCTCAATCTCCACAACATCTCTAAATAGTCCCTTCCTAACCAAGGGAACCACAAAGCTCCTGATTCACTCCCTGGTCATCTCTAGACTTCTGCAACTCCCTCCTCATTGGCTTACCTTTAAATAGACTATCCCCCCTCCAGTCCATCATGAATGCTGCTGTCAGGCTCATCCACCTTACAAACCGTTCAGTGTCTGCCACTCCTCTCTGCTAATCCCTCCATTGGCTGCCACTCGCCCAACAAATTAAATTCAAAATACTAACAATGAGCTACAAAGCCATCCACAACTCTGCTCCCAGCTACATCACCAGCCTAGTCTCAAAATACCAACTTAATTGTCCTCTTTGCTCCTCCCAAGACCTCCTGCTCTCAAGCTCCCTCATCACCTCTTCTCATACTCACCTCCAAGTCTTCTCCTGAGCCTCTCCCATCCTCTGGAATTTCCTAGCCCACTCTGTCAGACTGTCCCCAAATCTATCCACCTTCAGGTGATCCCTGAAAACTTTTCTCCTCAGGGAAGCCTATCCTGCCACCACCTAACATCTACACTTCTTATTTTGTCAGCTCATCCCCCACAGTTATTACCCTTTCATATCACTTAACCCTCCCTCCTAGATTGTAAGCTCTAACTAGCAGGGCCCTCTGATTCCTCCTGTATAGAATTGTATTGTAATTGTACTGTCTGCCCTAATATTGTAAAGCGCTGCGCAAACTGTCGGCGCTATATAAATCCTGTATAATAATAATAATAATAAATAATAATACATATGATCTGAAACTAAAAGTTTTGTCAAGAAATTCAAGAAACAATTTGAACTACTCTCCTACTGCACTGTCTGTGTTTTACATGTATATATTTTCAGAGTGACATTTTTGCTATTTTTTAATTAGTGATAGGATACTTGTAGAAATATCACTCACTGTAGAGATACAAACAGTGCAAAGCTATAAACAGATGTCTAGTAATGAGGTGTGCTTGAAGAGACTTTTCATAAATTGAACCAATTAACACTTTGAGCAATGTCATGCAGTCACACCACCTATGTAATTATTTTAATTATTTACATGTGATCTGTGATAATAATAACTCTAAAACCAAGTTATTTCTTATTATAATGGCAATGTAAATTTGTTTAAGCCTGAACTGTACACATCTTACATGGATTGCAATCCATTTCTGCTGTGTAATGGGCAGTCCAAGTGATTGCTGGAGCATAATGGGGGCTGTGTGGAGATACAGGTGTCACAAAGGTGCACATAGGTGTACTGGAGGTACACATTGTGCACTTTTAAGGCCCAAGGGCACACTGAGGTACAGTGAGGGGCAGAGGTACAGCGACAGTGGCAGAAGAACAATGACTTTGGCGGAGGAATAACAACACTAGCAGTGGGGAAAGGCATGGAGGACACTGGTAGGATTCAGCAGCAGGGGATATTGGCTTAGGTACAGTGGCACATTGTTTGAATGCTGAGAAACCATTTAAAGCTGCCACCAATTAGGCGGCCAAAGCCAAAGTGCTGATGAGGAGAGTTGTTTTCTGATTGACTGTGGTGGCAGCAATCTGGTGCTCTGGAGAAGAGACCAAGAACTTGATCCCAGGAGAGGTGAGTGTTACATTACTCTGTCCCCTTTTATAGTGCCTCTTCATCCTTCAAATTCCTGCTTAAATGGAAAGTGTAAGGGGTAGAGACTCAAAATAGATTCAGGGATGCAGCTGCACAGCAGCTGAGGAAGATTGATTCTAAAGATCATATAGAGATGGTGCCAAGTTTTTTTGGGAATGGGTAGAAGTAGAAAAGGAAGTGTGGAGGCATGGGTAGGTGACCTGGCTTGGGAACAAGTTGCATAGGCTTTTACATTTTCAGAGGTGGGGCCACCAGTACAAATGGGAAATAAATATGAGCCTTTTTTGGACACCAGGATGGCTTGGAGTCACGGTGCCAATGTAGGAATTTTGGTTCTTTGCTCTAGAGGCACCGGAGTCTTGCCAAGGGGAATAGTGAATTCCTGTATAGAGGTCAGGCCAGGATGCAAGTAGTTGGAATACTACATTTTGTCTCTGCAGCAACATCAGAATCTTTGGAATGGAAGCAGCATGAGAGCTGGTGGTCCCTGGCTTGAAAGTGATCAGACAATTGAACAAAAAGAAAAACAAGGACCAACGAGCTTGCCTGGGGTTTAGGCACTGGACAGTTTGTAAGTTCCTGAGGATTTTATAGTCTGGGTAAATAGTGATAAATGTAGGTAATTTTTCTAGGATATATAGCTATGCCTCAAGAGCCCGTTTAATGACCAGCAGCTCTCAATCCCCAGTGGAATATTTTTATCTGCTAAGGAGAATTTTTTTCTTAGCTAAAAAGGCACAGGAGTTCCCAGCCCAGCTAGAAGTCTGAAATAGGATAGCACCAACTCCCATAGGTACTGTAACACATTGACCTTGCAGAAGGATTTTGTGATGCCTGGTCTCATTTGAGCACGACAGGAAAGAAAGGTCTGCTTCAATGCATGAAAGATTTCAACTGCATTGTAAGGCGAAGACTTGAGATCAGCATCTTTCTACATGGGAACAATAAATTGAATAATAACAGAGTAGTTGTTGATGAACTCCTTATTGTTTGTGATTCCTAGAAAGCAACTTGTGTAACTTTGAGACTACTGAGCAAGGACCACTTGTCCATAGCTGAAACTTTCTCAGGGTCCATGTAAAGACCATCTTTTTAGACTTTTTAGCCCATAAAAGGCACCCGAGGCAGATTGAAAAAGACATTTTTAACCTTGTCATAGATTCCATTTTCATGGAGGTGTTGCAATGCTAACCAAACATGGTGCCTGTGTGTGGGCAGGTTTGGGGTGAAAATTAATGTATATTCGGAGGGGGCGTGGCTACTGAGCTCCGAGATGGCCGCTTAGTATCAGAGTTCCGCCAGCAAGCCGGGACACACAGCACACACCGAGAGCCCAACCGACTCACAGCGCTCACCATAATAAAACCAGTCTCCGGGCAGAACACCAGGGAGCATACCGAGATGGGCAGACGGAGGAAAGAACCACCACCTCAGCCAAAAAAGCTCACGGGATTCTTCCCTAAGCAGGCCAAAGACCTCCAGCAAAATGGCGCTGGCGCCAGAGACACGAGGCGGAATGGACACAGTGCGCCCTTCGTCTCAGAAGCGCAGCTCCGACACCACGCTGCCACTGTGAACCTGCTGACCAGCTCCCACTCCTCTGCTGCCTCAACACCCACCACCAGAAGCTACATCCAGGCAGAGGACGGCCTCCACAGAGACACCGGGCAATAAACGGAGGTGAGTGACGCTAGGCCTCAGACACCTCAAAAGGCTGCACAAGACCCGTTTCTTACATTCCCCACCTCAGGCCAAGCTGCCACAGACAGTGTGTTAAAGGACATGCTAATATCTCTTAGATCATCGTTACAACATGACCTAATTTGCTCAGTTCAACAGTGTCAGGCTAAAGTACAGGCCCTAGGAGGCAGAGTAGACCTAGTGGAGAGAAGTATGGAAGATTACTCAGCTTCATACAACACCCTGATTGATGCATACAATGCACCCAACGAGGGGATTATTGGATAAAGGATAAACTGGCCAATTTAGAGAATAGATCCAGAGGGAACAATCTAAAACTGAGGGGGGTCCCTGAGAGAGTACAAGCAAACCAACTGCAACAATATGCCCAGGACCTATTTACAACCCTGGGCCTCCACCCATGAAGAATCACATCCCTACATGAATTACATCTCTTCATGTATACATTTTTGGATTGTAACAGTCCATGCTCTCATGATTTTATTTATGTATGTCACCTTCTGCATGTTTGTAATTTCTGTCTATTTTATAATAAATTGTAACTTTTTTATATAATTTTTGTTGTACTGCCTAAAAAAGTCCCGCTATATGTACTGGGGGAGTACCTTGCGTCTCTATTTACAACCCTGGTTCCCTCCCTAACTCCCCTTGAAGCTACAGTGGACAGAATCCACAGGGTGCCAAAACCCAACTTCCTCCCAGAGGAAACCCCAAGAGATGTAATCCTCAGATTACACTTTTATCGGGCCAAAGAGCTCCTACTCACAGCCTCCTGCAACCCGGACAACCGCCCGGCTCAGTATGCGTCTATCATAATACTCCCGGACCTCTCTAGACACACACTGCAAAGCAGGCGAAACCTGGCTACAATCACTAAAGCCCTTTGCAATCACTGCATCCAACACAAATGGAGATACCCAGCACAGCTGACAATCACCCGCAATGGCACCACTTCCACAATCTTCACTCTAGAAGAAGGCCTAACAGTGCTACGTCGCTGGGGTATCATACATGAGACTATCCCGACTCCTGTACCAAACCCCGCACCCACTGAACAACAATGGCAAGTGGTAACGCAAAAAAAAAAAACCCCAAAGAAGATGCCCAAGAGGCCTCGGCTTAACACCAAATCGACGAAATACAATCAACTTCCCGGCTAAGGACCGACGTATTAATGTCTGTTTCCCCTCCTTATGTATTCGCAAATCATTATGCGACCATACCCCCAAGAAGGGGTAACCCCTCTTCTACAGTTCAGTTATGTTCACATTTTTTGCATATAACCAAAGTTAATCTGTCTCTTTATTTCTATGGTACACCTTCGTCTGAGAATACAGACTTCGCTGAAAACACTGCATCCACTGGATCACTCCATAAGGACATACTCCGGACAAGCTCAAGTTACATCTCTGCCTCCTTAGAGTCCTAAACCCTATCTTGCTCTACGTCGGATAAAGTAAGTGACTTACATGTCCACCACACCTCCACCCCAATCAAATAACATGCCCCTTAAATGCCTATCACTAAATGTCAAAGGACTAAACCATCTGGCTAAAAGACATTCCATGTGGAAAGAAGCTCAAAAACACAGAGCAGACATCCTCAGTATCCAGGAATCACACTTCACAGCGTCTAACACCCCAACTTGCTCTCATAGGAACTATCCACATATATTCCTCTCTTGTGCCCCCCAAAAGAAAAGAGGTGTCCTCCTAACCATACGTGATTCTCTGGCCTTCCAACTCAAAGAAGTTCACTCAGATCCAGAAGGCAGGTACATAATTATAACCTGCGACATCAATGCATGCCCCTACAATATTGCAGCTATTTATGCCCCCAACCAGCATCAGCTGAGATTTATCCACAGACTGGTTAGGAAGGTCAGAGGTCTCAACTATGGAAGCCTCCTACTTTGTGGGGATTTCAACGCCACAATGGACCTGACATTGGACACATCTGCTAAAATTACACATCGTAAGCCTATGCTTAAAGATTTGTTACACCTGGAGGAACTGTATGATGTGTGGAGATGCTAACATGGCTGCGAGTGAGACTACTCCTTTTTTTCCACCAGACATCATACATACTCCAGGATTAATATGTTCATAGCTGATAGATGGTTGCTCCAGAGAATCTCTACTTCTTAGGTTCACGACATACTGTGGTCAAACCATGCAGCGGTATCTATTACTATTCATGAGAGAAGTGTACCCTCCGCAAACCCCATCTAGAAGTGCAAATCGAACCTACTCCAGGACAAGGCCACCTCCCAAATTATCACCCAACACCTAACAGAATACTTTACCCTAAACAAAGGTTCAGTCAACTATCCCTTCACACTCTGGTCCACCCACAAGGCATACATCAGAGGAATCTTGATTCAGCTAGGAGCAAAGGCGAAGAGAAGCCACAATGCATGAATAAATGACATTATCAAAAATATCCACAACTTAGAACAAACTAACAAAGCCCACACAAACTCACCAACTACTGACACTATACAAACTCTCAGAGAAGAGCTTAGAAATCTCCTAACACAACAGTATGACAAACATCTAAAACGTTTAAAACTATCTTATTATGCTAACGCAAACAGAGCAGGTAAATATAATTCAGGCCAAAACCAGGGTCTCTCACCTGGTGCACCCTACTCAAAACCACAAAATCATAAACCCCCAAGACATAGCAGAACACTTTGCCGACTACTACAGCTCACTCTACAATCTCAAAGTAGTTCCCAACACACCTCAACTCATATACTCTCTTTTCTAAAGAAAATCAAACTGCCAACGATACCTAAAACACAACTGGGCAGCCTAAACTCCCCATTTAACACAAAAGAAATACTCAGCACTGTGGCTTCTCTTCCCAATGGCAAATCTCCTGGGCCAGATGGCCTTTCAAACGAATATTACGAACTATACGGAACTATACTGACCCCTAATTTAATTGAAGTATTGGAAAAACCAGCCCACTCATCACAATTCCCCACAGAAATGCTAAAAGCCTTTGTGGTGACAATCCCCAAGCCCGGAAAGGACCCCACTACTCCAGCAAACTTCAGACCCATCTCGCTACTAAATACCGACATCAAGATATATACAAGAATACTAGCACGCAGATTGTCCACCATCATACCAACAATAATCAAAAACGACCAGATGGGGTTTGTCAAAAGAAGACAGTCTTCCGACAGGACTAGACGCGTCCTAAATGTTATGCAATATGCGGAGTCCAGTCGAACGCCTTCTCTCCTGCTTTCCATAGACGCGGAGAAGGCGTTCGACAGGGTGCACTGGCAATATATGCTACATGTCCTAAAACATTATGGCTTCCAGGGCTCCATACTAAAGGCGATCCTAGCCTTATACTCCCGACCCTCTGCATAAGTGCTCACTGCAGGATTACTCTCAAAAATATTCATGATCACAAATGGCACTCGCCAAGGCTGCCCTCTATCATCCTCCATCTTTAATTTAATGATGGAACCACTAGCAGAATCCATCCGTATGGACACCCGCATTACTGGATTCCAATTTGCCAGCACACACCACACAATTAATCTCTTTGCGGATGATGTCATCCTCCTTCTTTGAAACCCACTGACTTCTCTCCCACAAGCTCACTGTAAGCTCATAGAATTCTGTAAAATTTCTTATTACAAAGTGAACTTTACCAAATCCTTAATCTTAGGACTGAACAAAACAGACTCTCCACCACACCTTACCATACAAATGGATTAAGTCGGGGATACCGTATTTAGGGATCAATCTAACTCCCTCAGCAGCATCACTGGCTCACTGGAATCTCCAAACACTCATTTCCAAAATTACCCCTCAAATCCAACACCTGGAATGCTGTGACCTATCTTGGACTGGCAGACTAGCTGCCTTCAAGATGATAATCCTGCCCCAAATACTATACATCATCAGCACCCTCCCCATATCTATCCCTATAAAATACCTACAAAAACTAGCATCACTACTTAGGGCCTATATTTGGAACAAAAAGAAACCCAGGAACGCGCAAAACATCCTCACCAAACACAGAGTAGCTGGAGGAATGGGCCTTATCGACATACAGGACTATTACTGGGCGACTAAAATGACCCAACTCAAACAATGGTTTAACACACCCAAACCCTCCTTATGGGCACTCATTGAAAAATAATTATCCCCCACCAAGGACCTCACAACCTTGCTAGTAGCTGACACCTGGAAACCTTGGGATACAAATTCACTCCCCCACACCATAGCAGACTACCTACAAGCATGGAGACGTCTACTGAACAACCCAGGAGACTCCATTCTTATACCCACACCCACCCTTAAAACTCAAGTCTTGGAAGCACTGGTTCCCATGCCTGACACAACCCACTTACGAACTCACGGACTTACAGACATAGCCAAATTCCTCATAGGATCAAAACCCAAATCATGGGAAGCCCTGAAAACAGAATACCAACTCCCAGAAAGCTCCCTCTACACATACCTATGAATAAAACACTTCCTAGAAAGAAACCCCCTACCTTCCATAAAAATCTCCTCCACAGCATGGAACTTCTTTACGAACCCTAGCTCCACACACCAAGGTACATCCGTATTCTACAACCTGCTACAGGATAAACTCACTTTTACTAAGAACACATATATACGCAAATAGGAAGAAGACCTAAACAATTCATATACCCTTTAACAATGGCAAACAGCAATCAAATCGGTACACAAATACTCGCATTGCTCAATGCACTGGGAAATGATGCTCAAAATAAGACTAAGATGGCACTACACCCCTTCTTGAATATCCAAATTTTACCCGGGGACATCAGCTTCATGCTGGTGCCTCTGTGGTAAAACAGGGAATATATTGCACATCCTAAGGGATTGCCCAAAACTAGCCACCTTCTGGAAGCAGGTCTCCAACCTGATATCCTCACTGACCCCCACCCACATAGACAAAGAGTTGGCGATACACAATTTGGGTATAGACAACTTCCACCCCGCTCTAAGACCAACTGTAACCCACATTTTACTGGCCACACAGAATATTATCCTCAAAAAATGGAAATCCCCAGACCCACCCAACATATCTGAGGTAATCACTGCAGTGAATGTTACTTACACCTTTGAGAGACTTCTCGCTCTGAACTCACTAAAAGGTCCTAAATTTGACGAAGAATGGTCCGCATGGACTAAACAATATATGTCAGGTCACTGAGAAAGTTGTATTTGAATGTATTCAAATGTAAGGAACTACTGTATTCTTTTCTCTTCATGCATTAGACAATTGATGTACCATACGAAAATAATCTACCTGTTATGTTTCTATTTTGTTCTTCTTGAAAATCCCAATAAAAATATATTTAAAAAAAAAAAAATGTATATTCCAGGTAGAGGACAACACGCTCATAAGGGGAGATATAGGAAGGTTTGTTGACAAAGTGCTTGAAGACTGCAGGTGCATTACAATTTAAGGACCTTACAAGATACTCATATTATCCATCCCTGGTATTAAATGCAGTCACCTATTCATCTCCATATTTGATATGTTGTTTACTGTTTAATCCAGGGTAATCTATACAGGGGAAGACATACCATCTTTTTATATAAAGAAGAATCCTACCTTGGGAGAAGAAGATTTGCAGATAAAGCCTTTTTGAAGTTTCTCTGTTATGTATTCTGATGTGTCCTTGGTGTCAGGGAGACAGAGAGGATATACCTGTCCCCTAGAGGGAATAAAGCCAAGGATTAGGCCATGGACACAACCATATGAACAATGTTGTTACAACTGTATTGTATTGTGCTTGGAAAAAAACATGGTAACCCTCATAGTGAGCCAGAATGAAGAAGGCAACCTCAGAGATTGTCAGAGGAAGATATTTGGTTGGCAAGCCCTTGGTGAGGCATGTGGAATGACAAGAGGGTCCTTAGGCGAGAGACTGAAAGGAGGTTGGAGACTGAGGAGTGTGGTTGGAGCCAGAGGAGGCCCAGGATAAGCTAAGAGATAGCTTGCAGCAGAACGAGGAAGTAGATGGTGAAGAACACCGAAAGACATCAGGGGTCAGGCAAACTTTTTGAGGAGGGTTACAGAAACAAGGTTACCAGCTACTACTAAATTTAGGAAGACTTCCTAGGTAACAGTGAAAACATGCCGCTGATTGATGGACTGTGATTGGTTCATTCACTCTCCTGCAAACAGGACCATTTTTGACATTTTCACACCCTTCCAGAGAATGTAGATACATCCACTTTACATTTAGATGATAACTTGAGCAGTTTGAGAAAACCAAGAAAAGATTAAGTAAAAAAATGAAAAATACATTTGTATAACAGCAGCTAAAGCCCAAGTTTATCTCGGGCACAACAGCTTCAGCTGCAATAGTCATCTTCTTTCTGGCACTGTCCCCTGAACACTTACCCACTCAATGGTCCAGTACTGGTTCACTTCTTGCATATACAACACTCAGCATCATTGATCAGTGTATCAAGGGCTCAATTTCACCCATGCTTCACTTTTAAAACTGATCTTCAGAAAATCTCACTTGGCATTGATAACAGTGTGATACTTCTTCAGTTTATGCAGTTAGTTAATTTGTGGTCAATCAGGAGTTCTTTATTTTGGTCATCTGGCTATAGTGTTTTCCTGATAATATCCAGCTTTTTTTAAAAATGCATCACTAAAGTCATAACTTGAAAAATGTTTATCTGCTGCAGCAGGCCATTTTACATCTCTCACTCTGTATCTTTAAATTTCTATGTCCATTTACTTCCTATAAGTACCTTGGAATAGATGCTGAGAACCACATTCACATTGATTTCCTGAATACCTTTGTCCGCGTTTCATTTTGTCTTCCTAAAGGCTCCCACTGTACACCAGTGGCATATGCAAAAGTACATGTGCTCAGAAACTGCTCCTTCACAGCCCCACATTTTATCCCAAATGTCATGGACACATCCCCATCTACCTCTCTGCTTTGCCAGCCTCTCCTTCAAGCTGGAGCCCTTCAAGCTGGAGCCCAGGAAGAAGTAGAAGAAACATATATTACATGCAGTGTTATGCTTTCTGGGATATGTAGTTTGCTTTTAGGCATGAAGCTGAATTAAGATGCAGTTCACATAACCAGAAAGGATAAAGAAAAGAGCAGACGCTGCTGATGGGAATGTGGTGTAAGGGTCAGGGCTTTGGATCTCCTAAAGTACAAAAAAAGTGTCCGACATTATGCCCGTGTGTATGTCGGTCTGTTCAGCCGGCTTCTGTTGGACTTGCATGCTGGAAAACCGATGCCAATGGCAGAGAGAGAGCTGATCAGAGTCTTCTGGCGGGGGGCGGGGCGTCCCCCTGTCAGCACACAATAGCTCAGTGGGGGAGATCACTGAACTAACCTTGCATGGTTAGTACAGCGGCTCCAACTGGAGCTGACAGGGTTGCACAACAAAATACGAATAGTGTGTAGCAGGCTTGAGTCACTGAAAATACAATGCACAAGATAAAACTTGCTTTTAACCTCCTTTTAAAAAATAAAGGAAAGCAAAATAATATGACTGTATGTTTTAGAAATAGACTTGCTAAACATACGTAGATTTCAGTACAAGTTGCTATTTATTTTTAGCTGAGCTAATGAAATGCTTCTCCAATGTGTGAAAATGCATGATTTAATTTGTGCACTGAATTTCTTTATTGTAAAACACTGAGGTAGGGTTCTGGACAGATTAAAGGAAAAAGATTATGCATGTGTGATGTTTAATTTAGATATAATAAAAGTCAAGTCAAATAATGTATTAAGTTGGGTATTGTGAGAATACATGATGTATTTATGGTTAGCTTTCATATGACCTTCTGCAGGAGTATGATCTCATTTTGACAGCATATATAAAATCCTTGCCATTATTTAAATACAAAAGCAACTGAAAAGGCTGGTTATGTTCACTTTCTGTGCTCTCTCCTCATACTTACCTCCACAAAGTTGAAGTTGGAGGTGTGCTCTGTGTTAGGAAGGTCATTATTCAAAACAAACCAACATAACATAAACCAACCTAAAGCCTTGTACACACTACTAGTTTTTTTTTTTTTTTGCTCAACCCAACAGTACTGACTATCCAACGTTAGTACAGCGATCTCCCCTGCTGTGCTATTGTTTTCTGACAAGGGGATGGCCCCCCCTGCCACCCCGGTCGGAGCTCTCAGCTATTTGGCTGAGCGCACTGAGCCGCTCGGCAGACCTTTGTCAGTCAAGCGGCTGGCTTCTGTTGGACCAGCTGCCATATACACGGGCCGAATGCCTCTTGACATTCGGCACATGTGTACCAGGCTTAACATAAACTCTTTCCCCATTTTTAACTCCAAGCCTAACTATACTTGTGTATAAAGGATTTTTATGGACAATATTGTATATAATGCATTTCTGGCATGCATTGTAATTATTATTTTGTAGTACACGTTTCAAATATTTAATTTCTGCATAATTTAATTTAAAAGTACAATCACCTGTTGAGGAAACAAATTAGTTATTTAAATATTATTCAGAACTTGGTTCAATCACAGCTCACATAGAGAGAAAATTAAAGCAGTAAGTTACAAAGCTAAATAATGTTATAAAAACATCAGTAGCTTTGTAGTGAGTTTTTCATCTTTTTTCAGCGCTATTGCACTAGTGTTTTTTTTTAGCATTTTTCCGCATTAGCGTTTTTGTTAACTTTTTTTTTCAATGGATCAAAAATGTTGGCGAGCCGCCTTTTTTGCACGTTTTTGAGCGTTTGAGCGTTTTTACAGCTGATGAACAACTCTCAGAACCCACTAGTCTTGGGGTTTTTTTACAGCTCAAAACACCCCAGCCAAAAACAGTTGATAACAGCCTATGTGTGCATAAACACATAGGATAACATGATGGAGAGTTTATTGACTTTAAGAATAAAACATCTGAAGCTAAAAACAGCAGCTGTAAAAACGTCCAAAAACGTCCAAAAACGTCCTTTGTGCACGAGCCCTAATAAAGAATAGATATCAAAATTACTGACAGTTATAACAAATAGATGACAAGTAAAATACAAACACTATTAAATCCGTTACAATACAAATTAGATAGATAAGGCAGGAACAACAATTGATGTAATGAAAAAAGGAAGGAAACTTTAAAGTAAACTTATCAACAAAATAAATACAGGGGCTCTCAAAACAGGCCTATTTTTAAACATACTAGTTTTCTGGCTGTTGTGATAACCACATAGATCAAGTATCTAGATCAGAAAATTACATTTCACAAAATCTACTCATCTCAGTGGCCATATATAAGTGCACTATATCAGAACAGTAGGCACAAAATCATCATTATTTAAATGTCCAATGTGCACAGCAAACTATGACTGCACCTTCCACTTTGAACATCAATATACAATCAGCTAAATAGATCCAGATATCCAGAGGTTCACAAAATAAAATGTAAGTAGTAAATAAACACACCATAGTTTGGACACATTGTTTAATAAAAGAAAACAAATATTTCCCTTGATGTAAATCCATTGTCATTCACCCGGGAGACCCCCCGTCTTTGTTTACATTCTGCATCAGGGACCGGTAGCTGTCATTTATGAAGAGCAGTCATCGGGGGCAAATCATATCAATGGTCGACTGTTTTTCTTTCAGCTGGTTGGCAGGTGTCATTCATCGTGATTGACATGGATCTACATCACTGGATGATGTGATTAAAAATGGATTTATATTGTGGGACATTCTTTGTTTTTTTTTTTTGATTCAATACTTTTTATTGAAAAAAAAAAATTGTAAGAACAATAACAAGTTATACAGGTTGTAGAAGTTACAATGGTACATTTAGTGTCACAGTAGTCGTCTTTTTTCCCATAACTACATATATAGTCCATATAGTATTCTAATGTATTGGTACATACAGTTACAGAAATAGGCATATGAGTACCAAGGTTCACAAAGGTGAAGTAACATTAAAAGAAAATAAAGGAAAAGGTAAGCAACTTATAGGCCCCAATCAAACCTTTACTGTAGTCATCAGATATTTTGTGTGATTTGGATGGTTTTGCCGCATCACATACCCCATGTAGCCAAATTGTTTATTATTTTAAATATCAGGATGTGAAATCAGTAAGCTTAAGAATGTGGCCATATCTCCCATTCTCTTTGGAATTTGTCTGCTGACAGAGAGTTAATGGCTAATGCTTGTTCTATCAACATATGGGAATGCACCATGTGCTTTATGTCTGACACATTCGGTATCTGAGGTGTTTTCCACCTTTGTAGTATTGAAGTCCTGGTTACCAGTAGCACGTGTGTGATCATTGGCCAGAAGTTTTTGGGATATAGGTCAATTCCTATGTTTAGTAAGGCTAGGGCTGGTTTGGGGTTATTTACTATGCCCGTGCAATGTGCTATGATTTTAAAGATCTGGTTCCATAAACTTGTTAGCATTGGGCATTCCCATATGATGTGTAATATATTCCCTACTTGCCCGCAGTTTCTCCAACAGAGGGGGGAACTTGTGGGGTAAAATTGTGCTATCTTGAATGGCGTGTAGTACCATCTGTGTCAGATCTTAAGGGACATTTCCCAATGTGCTTCGCAGTGTGATGAGTACCTTATTGAGTGGATGGCTTTTTTCCACTGGAGTAATTGGTTGTTTGAGATCTGTTTCCCACTTTATCATGGATTTAGATTTTTGCAGATTAGTGTTATTTTGAAGTATACCATAGAATAGGGAGATGCTGGGAGGTGTTTTACTAGAAGGTTGGAGGTGGTTCCATATCTTAGAGTTCGTTAGGAGTGCTTTGGGAGGGTGTTTAGACAGGATGGTATGTATTCTGGTGATTGTGTACCTTTCTTTTGGTTGAAGATCATATTGATTCATTATAGTATTTATGGGTTTTAAGTAACCATTATCATATAGTTGAGATATGTTGCATAGGCCTTTCACATTTAGTTGGGTTATAAGGAGCATCGGGATGTTGGCTTTTAACACCGTTATGGGTATTTCCGTGTTTTGGGCAATGTCGAATGAGTCGTGGTTGATATTCATTTCTCTCCATGTTTTAAGTGATGCTTGCATTGAGATAGGGAGGGTATCTAGTTTCCATGGTGTCCACAGGTCCGTGGCTAGTAGCCAGAATAGGTCTTTTGTGGGGGACAATGATGATTCTATTTCTTGCCGGGGGGGTCATTATTGAACAATTGTGTAATGGCTGTTAGCCTAGTTGCTTTGTAGTATTTGCTAATGTTTGGTACACCCTCTCCTCCTAAAGATTTGTGGCAGAACAGGGATTGTTTTGGGCATCTGGGTCATTTTCCTTTCCAGATGAATTTGGGCAATATGTTGTCTATTTTTGTTATGTATTTATTAGGGATTGGGGTGGGTAGGTTCCTAAAGATATATAGTATTTGGGGGAGAATGTTCATTTTGAAGGCAGCTACCTTCCTTATCCTGTTTAGTTCGTTTGAGATTTTAGATATTAGGGGAATCATGTTGACATGGTTTAGTTGTGACACTTTGGAGGTTAGTCGTATGCCTAAGTATTGCAGTTCTTTTGTGCTCCATGGGTATGGGACTTTGGATTAGATGAGGAGTTCGGTCTCCCGAGGGATCCCTAGGTTTAGTAGTGTAGACTTTGCTGTGTTAACTTTGTAGTATGAGATACTGCTAAATTGTTCTAGAAGTTGATGTGCATGTGTTATAGATTGTAATGGGTTTGTAAGCATTAAAATAATGTCATCTGCGAATAAGTTTATTGTATGTTGTTGCTTCTTGAATTTGAAACCTGTTATTAGTGGGTGTGCTCTGATAGCTTCTGCTAATGGTTCAATTATCAAATTAAAAATTGTTGGGGAAAGTGGGCAGCCCTGTCTTGTCCCATTTTTTCAAAGGGTTTGGAGATTGCTCCTGTGGTGTATACCTGCGCTGATGGATGTGAGTACAGGGAGGATATTGCTGATTTGATGTATCCTGAGAACCCGAACTTTGTTAATACTGCGGACATGTAATGCCAGTGTACCCTGTCGAACGCCTTCTCTGCGTCCAGAGCTAGAAGCAGAGAAGGCGTTCTGGTTCTTTCAGCGTGATGGATCACATTTATAACTCGTCTAGTTGCATCTGCTGTTTGGCGCCCTGTCACAAACCCGGATTGGTCTCTTTTGATCAGTGAGGGTAAGATTCTAATAATTCTATTAAAATTTTGACATCACTATTTAATAAGGATATTGGTCGGAAATTGCTTGGGGTCGTTGGTTCTTTACCTGGTTTGGGAAGCATAACCACGTATACTCTCAACATCTCTGGCGGTAGTGAAGAGGTATGGATAGCTTTGGTGAGGGTTTTTAGGAGGTGTGTGTTTAGTTCATCTCTGAATAGTTTATAATATTTGTTAGGGAGGCCATCTGGGCCTGGGGATTTCCCATTGGCTAGGGAAGTTATGGTTTTTGATAGTTCAGTAAGTGTGATGGGTTCATTCAGAGATTGTAGTTGGTCTTCAGTGATTTGGGGTAGTGAAAGTGTATCTAGGAAATTTTGAATGTCTGAAGTTAAGGGTTGAGGGGTATCTGCATCCGCTTTCAAATTGTACAGAGACTCATAGTACTCAACAAATTTGTCTGCTATTTCTTGAGGGTTAGTTATTTTGCCTTTGTGTGTGGGGTGAATTAGAAATTGTATTCTTTCTTTTGCTTGTTTGATTTTAATTCTATTGGCTAGGTATTTCCCCATTTTATTGGCCTGAGAATAGTTGGTAAGTTTAAGTTTTCGTAAGTGGTGATCATATTGTTCCAGTAAGAGGTTTCTAAGGGAGTTTCTGAGGGTTTGTAGTTCCTCTGCCGTTTTTAAATTGGGGAGTTTTTTGTTTTGGGATTCTAATCTGCTGATTTCTTTCACTGTGTCTTCTACCCTCCTGTTGTATTCTCTTTTTGCTCTCGAGTTTTGCTGGATGCAGATACCCCTTATGAACGCCTTATGTGCGTTCCAGACTGACCATGGGTCAGTTACCGATGGGACATTCGTTTGAAAAAATTTGTGAAGATGTTGAGAGACATACTTATTGGGTTTAGGGTTTTGTAAAGTTTTGAGGTTGCACCTCCATATAGCTGCTCTGTCCTTCGGTCCCTGTTCCTCCAGTGAGAGCTGTACCATAGCGTGGTCTGACCAGGTAATGGTTCCCACACTGGACGAAGAGGACCTCTGGAGGAGCCACAAATCTGTCAAATACATATCAATACGGGAATAGGTTCTGTGCCTAGAGGAATAGAATGAGTAATCTTTCTCCAGTGCGTGGTGACATCTCCACACGTCATATAGTCCCTCTCTATGCAACAGGGGTCCCAGTGATGGCCTCCTCCCCCTTGTTTCAGCGGAGGAGTCCATCTCCAGGTTTGTTGTTAGATTAAAATCTCCACACATCATTAAATGTCCATATTTGCATTTGGATATGGTTGCCATCAGTCTGTGGAGGAATCTCAGTTGGTGAGTGTTAGGTACGTACACCGTAACCAGAGTGAGTGGAGTGTCGTTTATTTCACATAGCAAAATAAGGTATCTTCCTTTAACATCCCTAATAACTTCTTTCATCTTGAATTTGAGAGAATGTTTAAGAGCTATCATTACCCCTTTATTTTTTTGTGGACCATTTGCCAGGAATACATGAGGGTACAGCTTGCGTGAACATTTCGGGTGTTTCAGCTCTTGGAAATGAGTTTCCTGTACGCTAACTATATCAGCATTTGCAGATATGGCTTCTTTCCAAAGAGAAAATCTTTTCGCCGGGTGGTTTAACCCCTTGGCGTTTATTGATATGCATTTAATAGTCATTTGTTAGTGTCAAAGTTTGTGTTTGTGTCAAAATTGGTTACCTTGCGGGGCAGTGGTGCGTGGTCCGTTCATTTGTGATTCAGGTTCAGTACGGTGTCCTTGCTTCCAGAGACTTGGGGCTTTAAACTGTTGAAAGAAAACTGAAAGTTAACGTAAAAAGAGGACCTAAGCGTAGGTCCGTTAACAGAACTAGCTGTTTTGTTATTCTTGAGGGCCATAGGATATAAACAACTCCATTGGCCAGGGATAGAATGTCGTTAGTCAGTGTGGTTTTGGGTGGTCTGTGCCTCCTTCTGTTTGCCTGTTTTTGGCCGGTCTTTTACGTGATACAATTTGCCACTCTTTCTCCAGTGGTGTCGGGTGGGTGGTGTGCGGTTGTGGGGGGTGTGTCATAGGGAGTAGAATGCCCCATTTCCTCAGTGCGTGAAGACCTTCTTCCATATTTGGAATCAGCATTGTGTTGCCATTGTACGTTACTGACAGAGTGGCTGGGTATTTCCAGCGGTGTGGAATATTGTGGTTCCGCAGTGCTTTAGTGATTGTTGCTAGGTTCTTTCTTCTCTGCAGCGTGTGTTTGGACAAGTCAGGTAGCAGTTGTAAGCCTGTGTACTCCCCTGGTAGGTCTGCGGTTCTCCTGAATGTTGTTGTGATTAGTCCTTTGGATTTGTAGTAATGCAGTCTAAGGATTACGTCCCTGGGTACTTCTGAGGCTAAAAAGGACGGTTTAGGCAGTCTATGGATTCTGTCTATCAGCAACTCATCCGCAGAGAGGGATGGTACTATTTTTTTTTTAATTGTATAACAACTTTACTGCCAATTAAAGCACAAGGTACATTTCAAGACAGCATTTAGTGAATGAAGTAAGGATTGGTCACATAGTGTATTCACTCATATCACCGTGGTTTCAAGTACAAAAAGGATTAATAGTAAAGGGCCGATCTTAGTAATTACTCTTTAAGTATGCAATATCAAACATTCACATCTATCAGGGGGTCACTTATACAGGTTTTAGTGTTCTTGTGGGTTACAAATTCAATCAGATGCGTATCATTCAGGATTTTCCAGGTCACATGTCTCCCCATCTGATAGCCATCTATCCCATATTCTGGAGAATTTGGTAGGGCAGCCTCTATTTTGATAGATAAGCTTTTTATACGGAAGGGTGGTGTTAATATCTCGTTTCCATTCCTGAATAGTGGGGGGTTGGGCTCTCATCCAGCTTCGGGCTATCGCTTTTCTTGCCATGTATAACGTTTCATTCAGAAAAGTCATCAAGTATTTATCTATCTCTGCGTCTGGGTGTAGCCCTAGAATACATAGCTTAGGATCCAGCGGAACTGGGGATCCCATAATATCATGTAGAAAGCGAACAATCTGGATCCAATATGATTGTATGTTTGGGCACTGCCAGATCATATGGAAAAAGGAGCCTATCACTGTATTGCACATGGGGCATAATGGGCTACGGTCGGCCTGGAATTTGGCGAGCTTCACTGGGGTAACATATGCCTGGTGAATTATATACAATTGGGTGAGTCTATCAGACACTTTGGGTGACACTGCTTTGACACCACCAAGGACCTCCTCCCAGTCCTCATCATTTATTTCCCCCAATGCCTCCACCCATCTGGATCTAGCACCAGAAGCGATTTTCCTGTCCTGGGGGGAACGCAGGGTAGTATAGAACATCGATATTAATTTGGCAGGTTCAGAACCCAGTATTATGGTTAAGATAGGAGGGATGTCAAGGAGTGGAGGGGTGGTCGAAAATTGGGTTTGTAGAGCGTGGTGAAGTTGTAAGTATCTAAACAGGTAGTGGTTGGGGAGAGAAAATTCCTCCTTAAGGGATTGGAATGATTTGGGTCCAGTCACCATCATCACATGGTGTACGTATAGAACACCCCGATTTATCCACAGACTGGGGTCTGAAACTGTTGTGAGTTCCAATAGGGAATTGTTGTACCATAGTAGTGTGTACGAGTGGACGACTGGGGTGCCTGCTTTTCTTAGAGCCATAGAGCATATTCTACGGTGATGTGCCAATAATCCATCATTAAATTTAGGGGGGGAGCCTCTGGTCTGAGTCCTAAGGATCGCCTGCAATGGTGTGTGGGCCGGATGTGCAGGGGGATGGCACACCAAGGAATGGTATCGTGATTCCTCACTTTTCATGATATGATAAAGGTGAGACAGTTGGGAAGCAATATAATAATCTTGAAAGTCTGGGACAGCTGTTCCTCCCGAGGAGGTAGATTTTTTAAGAGTTATCCAGGACAGTTTATGTCTGGAGTGTCCCCATACGAACGAGTTCAGTATAGATTCTAGTATTTTAAAGAACTTAAGGGGGATATATAGAGGGGAGTGCCATACCATGTACAAAATTTTAGGAAGAAGAATCATTTTTATTATATTTACGCGGCCCATGACCCCCAAAGGTAGTTTGGACCAGATTTGAGTTTTGTGCTTAGTTAAAGTGATTAGCTACGTCTTCTATCGTCTGAAGGGCCGTTTGCAGTGATTGGCTTGCGTCTGCAAGGTATAGAATGGTGTCATCAGCATACATCCCAATTTTTTCCTCCCTATCTCCAATGCAGAGTCCCGATATACCGGGGTGGGCTCGTATCGCTGTAGCCAGTGGGTCAGCTGCCAGAGCGTATAACAAGAGGGAGAGAGGACATCCTTGTCTGGTTCCTCTTTCCAGATTGAATTTCTCAGAGAGGTGTCCGTTAACTAGAACACGTGCGTTAGGAAGGTGGTATAATAGTTGTACCCATCTGATGAAGTGAGGGCCGAAGCCAAACTGGCGGAGGCATTCTATCAAATATGGCCATTCCACTGAATCAAACGCTTTTGCCACATCGAGCGTCACTACCACCCTGGACCCGGCATTGTCATGTGTCGCCTGGAGGTTTGCAAACAAACGTCTGATATTCATAGCTGTGTTTTTCCCAGGCATGAAGCCCGTCTGGTCGGGGTGGACTAGGGATAGTATAACTTTGTTTAGACGAGTGGCGAGGATTTTAGCCAGAATCTTAATATCAACGGTTAATAGAGAAATGGGGCGGTAGGATTCAGGATAATGGGGATCCTTTCCAGGTTTTGGGATGACCACTATCCTGGCCTCAGTCATGGATGGCGGGAGGGTACCTGTATCAAAAACATATTGGTACAGGAGCTGTAATTTTGGAACTAGGAGATCAGAGTATGTATTGTAGAATTCTAGAGGGAGTCCGTCAGGTCCAGGGGCTTTAGATTTAGCTAACTTGGACACTGCAGTCGCAACATCCTCCTGGGTGATGGGCGCCTCAAGTAACGCCACCTGTGCCCTACTGAGGTGTGGTATTGGTATGTTATTAAGGAAAGTCCTGATTTCTTGTTCGTCATATGTGTTTTGGGACGTATAGAGAGTGTGATAGAAGTGTTTGAACTCCTCTGCCACCCTGACAGGGTCAGTAATAAGTTGAGCTAAAGAATCTTTTAATGATACTACTATGGGGGGAGTGTTGTCTATGTTAGCTAAATAGGCTAAGAGTTTTCCTGCCCTTTCTCCATGTTCAAAGAGTTTTTGTTTGGCAAAAAAAAAGATGTCTTTTGGATTTTTCCATATGTAGTTGAGTGACCAAACGGGTCTGTGTTTTGGTTCGTAAGAGTGTTTCGAGTGATGGGTGCAAGTTGTGTTCATCTATTAACTCTGATAGTTTATCTGTGGAGGCCTGTATTACCGCTGAGGTGGTTTGTTTAAGCCTGTTAATCCTAATAGTAAGAACAATACGGGCATGTAGTTTGAATGATTCCCACACCATCCCATATGCAGAGGTGTTTTGGTTGCGATTGAAGAAGACTTTAAATTCCTCCACTATCGCCCTATGGTCCTCCAGGGCTGATAGCCAATAGGGGTTCAGTTTCCAGATGCGGGGGGGGGATGCTCCAACAACCTGAGTTCCACCCAGCAAGGAGCATGGTCTGACAGGATCCGTGGGGCAATTCCTGCCCCCGTCAGTACTGGTAATAGCGTTTTGGAAATAAGTGTAAAGTCAATACGTGACATAGTATTATGGCTGGCTGAATAGCAGGAGTAAGCTCTATCGGTAGGGTGGAGATGTCTCTATGCGTCTATTAAAGAGAAGTCAGTCAGAATTCTGCATAATCTGGTATGTCCCTGTGGGGGGGGCTCTCCCCCATCTCTGCACATTCGGTCAAGGGCGGGGGTCATGGTCGTATTGAAGTCCCCCATCCACACAGCCGGGACCGACGGGTATTGGGTTATGAAAGCCAGGCCCTCGTTAACAATCTCCGAGCTGTATGGGGGAGGGACGTAGCACACCAGAATAAGCAATGGGGTCCCCTGAATAGTAGCACATAGAAATACATATCTTCCGTCCTGATCCGATTTCACAGAAATTATTCCGAACGGGACAGATTTGGCCACTAGAAGAGAGACCCCCCTCGACATTGAGGTATGTGTTGAGTGGTACGCCCATCCCACCCACGGGCGACGGAGTGCCGGATGGTACTATTTTAGTGAATAGCTCAGTCACATATCTCTGTAGTTGCTCCTGGGGTATATTTTTTGGAATACCTCGTATTTTAAGGTTATTTCTTCTAGCCCGGTCCTCTAAATCCGAGATCTTGGCTTTTATCCACTCTATTTCCTCTGTGTGGTTGCTGTGTGCATCCACCATGGAGATAAATAAAGTGGTAATCTGTTTAATGGATGATTCAGTGTGGGCTACCCTGTCTCCCAGATCCTGGAGCTCATGCTGGAACTGCTGCATGCACTCTTTGATGTCTGTCTGCAGTGAGGTTCTAAGTGAGATCAGCATTCCTTCCAGTGTTATATCTGAGATTGGCTGTCCCATGGTAGGGAATGCGTCTATGGGGTCTGGGGCAGCTTGTTGTTTGCTGCTAGTGTTAGGGGATGTGCGGCCTACCTCCATATCGTTCTCCACCTCCTGTTGATCTCTCCACGGCCTGGACTTTGCTGGGCTCTGAGTGGAGGGAGATGAGGATCCTGAGGAGTTTCAGCTCTCTGGGTTCCCTACTTGCCTCTCTCCTGAGCAGGTGCTGTTGCGGTTCTGCATGCTGTCTCCAGCTCCACGTGTCGGTTGGGACCGCCATGCTGTGTAGGCCTTCCGGCGCTGGGGTGGAAGAAGCTGGCGAGCTTCTTCACGTGAGGGCTTTCTTTTTTCTTTCGGGTCATTCCCGATCTTGTCTGCAGCATGTCTGGGTCGTGTGGGTGTTCGTTCGGCTGCCGAGGCGCTGACCATCGCTGTCTATCCCGGGTGGCTGAGGTCATGCGTCCATCTTCTCCGCTGGTCGCCACGCCCCCCCCCCCCCATATTCTTTGTTTTTTTAATAAATGATTTGATAAAAAGTCTGAGTCTTTATTTTCTATTTACACTTTTTGCCAATCCAACTTGAAGTTTGGAACTTTGGGGGGGGGGGGGGTGGCACATGCCTTTTTTTGTTTTCTTTTTTACGTGGGGTCCCCTTAACATCCATACCAGACTTTCATTGGGTTTTTTTTTTGTGGGCCACTCCCAATAAACATCTAAATGAGAGTCCCAGCTAGGATAAGGGTCTGGGATAGATAAAAGGAATATCCTTCCACTTTGTTTAGAATTAGAACGAAGCAAATGGGAAGTGTCATTTACCAGCAATTTTTTTTTATTTTAACAGAAAAGTTTTTATTTATCAATTAAAGCAACATGACAATCATAATCAAGGCACTTAGTTCAAGCAACAGGTTTAGAGTATATGTTACAAATTGACACAGTTAATTGGCAATCTTGTCATACAGATACAGGGCGAGTAACATGTTTTTGACACCAAAGTGAACAAGCTGGGGTTTAGGGATCCCAGTCTGAGGAGCTTGGACCATCCATATTCCTGAGGGGGGGGAGCGAAGTGGGGGGGGAGAGGAGAAAAAGGGAGGAAGGGGGGAGGAAGGGAAAGAGGGGGGGTGGCTGGGAGGGGTAGGTCACAGGTAGAGGATGGGGAGGGTCGGTGGGGGGGAGAAAGGGAAGGAGGGGGGA
>BLSH010383775.1:14794-35649 GCA_018402905.1 Glandirana rugosa | reverse complement strand
TGTATGTATGTGTGTGCGTGTATGTATATATGTGTGTGTGTATATATATATATGTGTGTGTGTGTGTATATATGTGTATACTGCATTAATTTGTTTATTTTACTTAAAAAAAGAGAGAAATGTATGTATGTATATATATATATATATATATATATATATATATATATATATTTTGTTAACAAAAAAAAAAACTTTCTGTTTGTTATGAAGGCATATATTTTTTCTCCTCTCTTTTTAATGTCAAAAGACCTTCTCTCTCTAGTGCTATTTTCATTTCTAGCTATCCTCATTTCAGCTGGCCATCCTATCTGT
Source organism: Glandirana rugosa (assembly GCA_018402905.1). Taxonomy (NCBI): domain Eukaryota; kingdom Metazoa; phylum Chordata; class Amphibia; order Anura; family Ranidae; genus Glandirana; species Glandirana rugosa. The sequence continues at coordinate 35,337 of BLSH010383775.1, read as the reverse complement.
CCTAAAGCCATGAGTCAGTCCCTGCTTATGCAAAAAGACCCTCAAATTCAAAGGTACGGGACCACCATGTTGGTAAGTTTGCAGGAAAAGAGTACCTACTTATGCGGATTGCTTTGAGTGTTTTCAGCCCCGCATGCTCATGCTCTCAAAAATCAAGAGCCAGGGAAAGGCGAACGGTCTTTATAAGAGTGTAACTGCAGATGCCGCACCCACTCAATGGAAAAGGTTCCAAAGAAGAGGTATTATCGCCTCTTCCCCAGAGCAACACCAATGCCCCAGCAAGAATCCTGTAGGCCTGTGGCACAGCGCCTGTAGCCAATAGGCTGGTGAGTAAAGACTGCCCGGAGGAGTTTACAGTTAACAGGTAACACCAGATATCTTTATTAATTATGATGCAAGATGCTATTTTGGACTCACTTCACTTATGCCAGCCAGGTAGCTCCTCCTAGTTGCTACTCTAGTCACTAGAAAAACAACCTTGCACCCTGGCATGTGGCGCTCAACTACTCACACCTCTGCGTCTGTGCAGTTGCCGTTTGAATTCAAGCCTCTTCCAGTGTGAAGGCCCAGTGCTCGGGCCGCTAAATTGCGCTAAAAAGCCTGGGTGCCCCTTCTGTGGGTCTTGATGGAGCCCTGCAGTGTTTCCTCTTTAGGAACAAAATCTGCTATTATGTAAGTGTCTGTAGGCTGAGGCTTGGGCTATTCTGGTGAGTAGGCAGCCTGCAGATAATAGCTCCTCTTCATCAGAGGAAAACCCGGAGCTGCTTGGTTTCAGTTTTTTTTTCCTTCGTGGAACAGTGGATCCAGGTGGTCATGCAGGCCATTACATGGGTATAAAGACAACGTCATATTTACGCTTTCTTCAAAACGGCAGTTCCTTCTCCGTTTATGGAAGAAAATTAATCAGATGGATGGCAAAGTCCAGAGAAAGTTTCTCCTTTCTCCTTCTCTGTCAGAGACCGGATTTAGCACCACTGAAATCCATGCCCACAGTAAATGCGACTGTAGTCTAGTAACGACGCGACCAACAGTGGTCCGCCGTCCGGCAGTTGCCCTTACCTGGGTGACCAGTGCTTTTTGGGTCCAGGAGATAGAGACAGCCGTTGGAGAGGAAATCCATAACGCTAATATCATTTGAACCCTAGCCAAGATGAATGTGTCTGTGAACTTTATTGCAGAACCAGGTGCCTGGCCATAGCGATGCTATACTCGGTCACGTATAGGGGGGGCCCTATGGTTCAGACCCTGGGCGGTGTCTTGCTTCCTAAAAACAAGATTGGTGTGAGTCACTTTATGGCAGAAGATCTCTGTTTGGTAGGAAACTGGAGACAGCCATATCATAAGTGACAGGAGGTAAGTCCGATCTGCTCCCATAAGACCGGAAGCAAAAGGAAAAGAAAAAGGTTCAGCTTCTCTAGGTCAGGGAGCCTAGGGCCAGCTGTCAGGCCAGGGTCCCAGGTAGAGGATGTAAGGGAACTCAGGCAACCTTTCACAAGGCCCATAAGTGAAAATCCTTGGGTATACCACAAGTACCCACTAAGCCCTTTTGACGAGCGCATGCCCAGACTCTTTATGGGTTTCTGGACAGCATGTTGTACAGATCCTTGGAGGAAGGTATTAGGCACTCATGGTCACTTCAGGGATTCCTCACTGCTTCTCCTCCAGACCATTTCTCTGCCAAATCCACCGCAAAAGCAGGTGGGCTGCTACAATACTTACAGACACTTTGGACTCAGGGAGTTATTGTCCCAGTCCTATTCACAGGAAAGTTTGCAGGTTTTCTACCCAACCCTGTTTGTAGTTTGCAGGGGACAGAGGCTAGTGTCCAGTTGGAGATTAGACTTGTGCATGGCTAAAAAATTAGTTTTTTTCATTTTTCTGAAATTCGGAAATTCAAAAAATTTGGAAATTAAAACAATTCGTAGTTCGGAAATTAAAAATTCGGAAATCCGAAATTTGGAAATTCGCGGTAATTTGGCAATTGCGGTAATTGGGAAATTCGCGGTAATTCGGCAATTGCGGTAATTCAGAAATTCGGCAATCGGAGCAGACGAAAATCCAAAATTCGGAAATTCGGAAATCCGAAAATTGGAAAAAACTAAGAATATTTGAAATAATAACTAATTAATAACTATTAAATTATAGGTTTTGAAATTTCCTTGAAAGTTTGGCTGTTAATGAACTTAAATGTGAAATTTAGCACTAATAGTCATACTTTCTAGAAAATTTCAATACCTATATTTAATAGTTATTTATTATTATTTCAAATATTCTTTTTTATTTCCAAAATTCGGAAATAAGGAAGAACATTTGAAATAATAAGTTATTAATTTATCATTTTTACTTATTATAAATTATAATAAGCTATTATTATTTCAAATGTTTTTCCTTATTTCTGACCTTTGCAGTGTGTGACCGTATATATGCATCCTGTATGTATGTGTGTGTGTGCATACTGGGTGTGTATATACTGTGTGTATATTGGATGTATATTGTATGTATACTGTGTGTTTACATACAATATAAGCACAGTATGTACACACCCAGTATACACACACTTACATACATACAGTATGCATATATAGAGGCACACACTGCAAAAGTCGGAAATAAGGAAAAACATTTGAAATAATAATAGCTTATTATAATTTATAATCAGTAAAAATTATAAATTAATAACTTATTATTTCAAATGTTCTTCCTTATTTCCGAATTTCGGACATAAAAAAGAATATTTGAAATAATAATAAATAACTATTAAATATAGGTATTGAAATGTTCTTGAAAGTATGACTATTAGTGCTAAATTTCATATATAAGTTCATTAACAGCCAAACTTTCAAGGAAATTCCAATACCTAAAATTTAATAGTTATTAGTTAGTTATTATTTCAAATATTCTTAGTTTTTTCCAATTTTCGGATTTCCGAATTTCGGATTTTCGTCTGTTCCAATTGCCGAATTTCCGAATTACCGCAATTGCCGAATTACCGCGAATTTCCGAATTACCACAATTGCCGAATTACCGCAAATTTCTGAATTAACGAAATTGCCGAATTATTGCGAATTTTCGAATTACTGCAAATTTCCGAATTACCGCGATTCGGAAAAATGAAAATTCGGAAAAATTTGGAAATTGAAAATTCGGAATTCGTCCGAATTGCCGAATTTTGCAAAATTCGGTAAAAACGAAATTCGGGACGAAACAAATTGCACAAGCCTATTGGAGATCGAAAGAGGTTAATCCTTGTTGGCCCTCTTAGAGATCTTTAAGATGGAGTCCATTAAAACAGTACAAGCAGCCGGCTGGATGCTACTGCTGGATTGTCAGGATGCCTATCCTCACATCCCAAATTTCCTTTTCTTTCCAAAATAAGTAAGTTTGGTGATCGATTAGATGCATCTCCACTTTAACAGCCTACCTTGAGGCCTATAAATAATAAATATTTCTGAGCATGTTGGCAAGGTTCTCAGTGCCATGTCAGCTCCACTCAGAGAACAGGGTCTCCTGGTTTGTCACTACCTGGACATCATTCTTCTTCTATCCAGGGGACTGGAACAATTGCCGTTGCACCAAGAGGTCCTTATACATACCCTGTGGAGATATGGCTGGGTTATCAACTTCAACAGAAAAAATAGGGGAAGGAGATGACTTTCTCCAACCCAACAGTTATTGTAGTTGGGGGTGCTCTGCTAGTTCCTCTGTTTTGCTTACATCAGAGAAAGCAGTGACAGTCAGTGCCTCAGTCTTCTGGGCTCAATGTCTTCATGCATACCAATGATTTCATGGGCGCCTGCGCAAGTTTCAACTAGTATTCTTAGTGCAAGGGAGGAAACAGGATCGAGCACGGTTGAGAACAGTGTCACTCAGTATGAGTAACGGTCCACGGTGATGGAAAGACCCTGAGGAAGTCACGGCCCTTTTGAACCATTACACTGGATCATTGTTATGAATCAGGTCTGCAAGACAGCCTGGAAGGCACACTGTGAAGGACTGTCGGTCAAGGCAAATGGACATTTCCAGCCAAGGAGGGTAGTCTCGAATGCGCTGTAAGTTCAAACAGCCTTTTTAGCACTTTGGCCTTGCTACACAGAATCAAGGGCAGACCAGTCTCCTTGCAGTTGAGCAACAGGGCAGTGGTTGCCTATATTCAACTCCAGCGAGGAACTCTCCCTATCAGCAGTATGCTATTGAGAGAGGGGAAACCCATAACGTCTGGGATGGAAGATCACTTGCAAATTCAGAAAGCAGTTTACCTCCCAGCAGACTTTTGAACACATAGGCAGACCGACTATCATGCAAGCTTCCCAGAGCACAACGAGTGGTTCTACTTCACAGGTCTTCTCTGAGCTGGTCCATAGGTGGGGCCTACCACAGACAGACCTCTTCCCAAATGTTGGGTATGTCTGGCCTTGTTTCCACACCCCAAGGCGCAGGGGGCATACACTCTTGTCTCTCCTTGGGGCTTCAATCTAGATTATATATTTTCCCCCCAACATCTCTTGTAATGAGATTCCTCTAGAGTCTGTCAAGGGAGTACATGGTTGTCATAGCCAATCCTCCATAATGGCCATGAAACCCTTGGGTTTCCTTGGCCATTCACTTCAGAATGCAAAAGACATTTCCTCTATGCACATATGCAGACCAGGACTGCAAGCAGGGTGCTAATAAGGGAGGCGGGGGGAACTCCGGTTTCTCCAGAGCAATCTCTACTTTGTTGAGTGCTAGAGGGCACTCTACTTATAACATCTATGCCTAAATCTGGAGCAAGTTTGTGTTATCTCGGTAGGGTGAGACATTGATCCTACTGCCCCCAGCTGTTCTATACTTCCTCTAGGCGGGGCTGGACATGAGCCTTAGCCTATCCTCACTGAGCTGGCAAGTGTCAGCTATATTGGCAATAACAAATTTAAATGGGCAAAGAATACTTCAGTCTGCACGACTTTTGAAGGCAGTCATAAGGATTCAGTCATAAACGGAAAAGAGTCTTTCCCAGTGGGATCGATTGGTGTTGCTGGATCTCTTGTCTGTTCAATCGTTTGCTCCAACAGAGCAGTGTTTGGTTTGGGCCATTACCTACAAGACAGTATCTATTGCAAAAACTTTAAGCAGAAGTTTGTCTGAGATTCAAGCTTTTGCAGCTTCAAAAAAAAAAAAAAAAGAGTAGAGGGCAGTCTTGTAGGTCATCTTGTATCAAAGGTAGCAATAGCCCTCTATTTAACAGACATCTGGGAATTGCCTACATTTCCAGAACATCACACAGGAAAGTCACACGACCTGGACGTTTTCAGAAAGAAGCACCTGTCCACAATTGGTCTTTTCAGATAATCTAATAAGCCTTTTGTCATTCCAGCTGGGGATCATCAAGGAAAGAGGTTACTGCCTGGACTCTAGCGGTCTTGGTGGTGTATATAGGGCAAGGGGGTGTAAGCCTCCATCAGCAGCGGTGCACTCTACCAGAGTGATTGCAGTCTCATAGGCAGCCAACTTGGGAGCATCTATAGTATCCATCTGTAGTATCATGGTCATCCCAGCATACCTATTCAAACTTTACGGAGTAGACATAGATGCCTTGTCATCAGAGGACTTTGTAGGAAGGACTATTCAGTCTACTGTCCCATCCTAATTAGAATATTGGTTTGGCAAGTAGAACCCATCCTTTTAGCTAGTTATTTATCACTAGTATGCTGCCATGTTGGCGTCAGGAAAACAGAAAATTGTATCAAATACTCACCGTAATTTTCCTTTCCTGACGCTAAACCATGGCAGCATACGGGCCCACCCTGTGCGTTCCGGTATGTAATTTGTTAACCATGCCTTTTTTTATGATGCTATTCACTGGTCCTGAGGGAGTGGTCAAGAGGCGGAGCTCTATCACTAGTATGCTGCCATGGTTTGGCGTCAGGAAAGGAAAATTACGGTAAGTATTTGATACAATTTTCCTTTTTTTTACCTCAGAGTGAAAATAAACCTACAGATTGTTTGTTGAATGCCAAAAGTTGTCATTTAAAAAGGTGGATTGATAATATGCCAAAATGGCAATTTCTACATTTAAAACGGAACTGCACTGACTTAGAGACATTCAAGCTACAAACGAAAGGGATGTCTAAAATATTCCCAGAGAAAGGATACCATGATAAAGTGGTGAAGAAAGCCTTCAGGGAGGCAATGGAGAGAGATAGACAGGATTACTGGAAGAAAGGGAAAAAATGGAACAAGCCATAGACAACTATGTAGCATTTATCACAGACTATGGAAAAGGAGTTGAGGATAAAATAGCAGATCTGAAGTCCAACATGTGAAAATGCAAATATATACAGTAGCTTGCAGCTCACAACAGTGCAAATCACACGTTAAATTAAATTAATAAACAGAAATATAAAATCCAAATATGCAATGTATATAGTTACATATAGTTAAATAGTTAGTCAGGTTGAAAAAAAAAAAATATATATATATATATATAATCATGCAACCCCATATACACAATCCTTCACCCACAGTTGATCCAGAGGAAGGCAAAAAACCCCAGCAAAGCATGATCTAATTTGCTATAGCAGGGGAAAAAATTCCTTCCTGATCCCCCGAGAGGCAATCGGATTTTCTCTAGATCAACTTTACCTACAAATGTTAGTACCTAGTTATGTTATGTACATTAAGGCTGGGTTCATAATCTTGTGAATTGGATGCAGGTTCCCCGCATCCAATTCGCAATAGCTGGAGATTTTGACCCGCTCTCTATGGAGTCGGTTCACATATATCTGGTGTGAATTTGCACAGGGGTCCTGTGCATCTTTGGGTCCATTTCAGGCCCAAATTCAGCCAAAAATTCAGACTGAAATCGGACCTGAAATGGTGAACCAGGACGCACTGGTCCCCTGCTGGGAGCCGCATGCGGTGATAGTGTGAACCCAGCCTTAGGAAAGAAACCAAGCCTTTTTTTAAAGCAATCTACTTTGCTGGCCAGAACCACCTCTGGAAGGAGTCAATTCCACATTTTCACAGCTCTAACTGTGAAGAAACCTTTCCATATTTGGAGAGGAAATCTTTTTTCCTCTAGACATAAAGAGTGCCCCATTGTCCTCTGTGATGACCTTAAAGTGAATAACTCAACACCAAGTTCACTATATGGACCACTTATGTATTTTACAAGTTGATCATATCCCCCCTTAACCTCTTCTCAAGAGAGAATAAATTCAGCTCCTCTAATCTTTCCTCATAGCTGAGCTCCTCCATGCCTCTTATCAGTTTGGTTGCCCTTCTCTGCACTTTCTCCAGTTCCTCAATATCCTTTTTGGGAACTGGTGCCCAAAACTGAACTGCATATTCCAGATGAGGTCTTACTAATGATTTGTACAGGGGCAAAATTATACATTTTTCTCTGGAGTCCATACCTCTCTTAAAACAAGAAAGGATTTTGCTCGCTTTGGAAACCGCAGCTTGGCATTGCATGCCATTATTAAGCTACGCTATGATCTACCAAAACCCCCAGATCCTTCTCCACTATGGATTCCCCCAGTTGTACTCCACCTAGTATGTATTATGCATGCATATTCATCCCAAGTGCATAACTTTACATTTATCTACATTAAACCTCATTTGCCACATAACCGCCCAATTAAACAGTGCATTGAGGTCAGCTCGTATATTGGAGAAATCCTGTAAAGTTTTTATTCTACGGCATAGCTTGGTGTCATCTGCAAACACTGAAATGGTACTTTTAATCCCAGATCCAATATCATTTATAAAGATATTAAAAGGTAAGGGTCCCAACACTGAACCTTGAGGTAACCTTAGACCATTCAGAGTATGAATCATTAACTACTACTCTCTGAATTCGGTCTTTTAGCCAGTTTTCTATCCATTTACAAACTGATCTTTCCAAGCCTGTAGACTTTACTTTACACTTTAGTCATGTGTGCGGAACTGTGTCAAACGTTTTTACAAAATCCAAGTATACCATGTCCACAGCCATCCCTCTGTCCAAGGTTTTACTTACCTTCTCATAAAAAGAAGTCAGGTTTGTTTGGCAACTTCTGTCTTTCATAAATCCATGCTGTCTGTTGCTTAAAATATTTTTTTCCAACAAGAACTCATCTATGTGGTCTTTTATTAAACTCTCCAATATCTTCCTGACTATAGAAGTTAAACTAACAGGTCTATAGTTACTTGGTAAAGACTTTGACCCCTTTTTAAATATGGGCACCACGTTGGCCCTACGTCAATCCAGTGGTACTATTCCAGTCATTAAGGAGTCCCTAAAAATTAGATAAAATGGCTTTGAAATAACAGAGCTCAATTCTTTTAGGATCAGTGGATGGATGCCATCTGGTCTAAATCCACCTTTCTTCTGTCTAAATACTTCTGGACCATTTCACTTTTGAGACATTGTGAATCATTAGGGACTCTGTCACTACCACTCCCATTATGGACATGAACTCCCCCATGCTCCTTTGTATACACAGAGCTGAAGAAAGTATTTAAAAAGTTTCCTTTCTCTTTGTCCCCAGTCACCCACTCTAGATTATTTTTTAAAGGGCCAACAGGCTCAGACCTGACCTTTTTACTATTATTATATTTGAAGAATTTCTGGGAGTTTGTCATATCTTTAGCAATTTTCCGTTCACTTTGAATGTTTGTGTCCTTGATTTCCTTTTTACATATTCTGTTATATTTTTTGTAACATTTAAAAAATGATAGTGTTCCTTTATTTTTATATTTTTTAAAAGCTCTTTTCTTATCATTTATAACTTTTTTAACTTTGGCCGTGAGCCACAAAGGTTTTATTTTTAGCCTTTTAAACTTATTGCCCATGGGAATATACTTTGCTGTGAGTTCGCAAACAGTCTTTTTGAAAAATTCCTATTTCTGTTCTGTGTTCATCAATGACAATATTCCCTGCCAGTCCTGGAGAGCAGCCCTCATCCTTGGAACATTTGCTCTCTTAAAGTTAAGTGTTTTTATCTTTCCCGTATGTGTTTGTTGCTTGCAATTTACATTAAATGAAATCATGTTATGGTCACTGCTACCCAGATGTTCTTTTATATGAATATTGGTAATAAGCTCTGCATGGTTTGGGGTCAGAATTTCACAGCTGTGAGAGGGATCTAGCACCACTGAAGGGAGGATTCTGTAGTAAGCAGCAGCCAGCAGAATATAGGGCACACTTCATTTGAGATACATGACTTTGGGACGGAGAGCTTCTAGGAGCAAAAGGACTACTAAGGTCAGACCTGGACCCGCTGCACAGTGGTGCACAACTGTGGAGGCATTGTATCCCGGGAAGGGGTGAATGTCTCTGCTCTCTGAGCGCCATTTTCAGCTGAGAACAGAGGGAATGTGAACTTATAAACAAGGGAAAAAGGACTGGGGCTCTGGTGGCACTGGAATCTTGAACATTTTGAATCCTATTGAGTGGAACGTACGGACTATCTTGAAGCCAGTGCCCCCCCATTCTCTTTTGTTTATGCCTGCAGAGGCTATCTGCTAGCTGATGTAGTTTGCCTAGAGATAGGTAAACAACTAACTCTGGTAAGAGTGTGTGGTGACACCGGAACTATCCCTTATCCTTTCTGCACTCGGTGGAGGAGGCTTTAATTCTTACCCTCTTCAGTGGACTGCTTTTGGAGGATTAGATACAGGACAATACTCGATTCTCTGCTATACACTTTGCCCCTTTATGAACTTTGCACAATATGCTATTTTTGCACTAAATTAAGTTTGCTGACCTTTTCATTGTACACTTTTATATGAATTCGTTAGGTGGGATGTTATTGGCACTTCAAATGTGTTACGGATTGAGTTGATTCAAATTCAATATTTGTTTTATTTTTACTGATTTGTGGTCACTCTATTTATTTAGGTTAGGCAGTTTTTTCTCCCTATTTAATTTTCTGCACATACACTTTTAAAAAAAAATGTTCATGGTTTTTGGTTGTGCAGTTTTTGTTATTTTATGGTTTGGGATTACCAGCTCCAGTAAAGCATCATTCCTAGTTGGGGCCTCAATAAACTGGACCATAAAATTGTCCTGTAATAGGTTTATACATTTTTGCCCTTTAACTGCCCCAGCAGTGCCATTACTCCAGTTAATTTCCAGGTAGTTAAAATCCCCCATTATTATCACTGTCCCAGCCCTTGCAGCCCTTTCCATCTGTGCAAGGAGCTGAGTCTCCAACTCCTCTTTAACACTGGGAGGTCTATAACAGACTCCAATGATAGCCTTTGTAGTATACACACCCATATACAGATCTACCCATAATGCTTCAGACTCATCACACTCTCCATCAACTAGGGCCTCTTTCACACTCGCTTTGAGATCACTTCTCACATAGAGACAGACACCACCACCCCTCTGTTTTACCCAGTCTTTCCGAAAGAGAGCATAGCCAGGAATATTAATAGCCCAGTCATGTAAAGAACGAAACCAAGATTCAGCAATACCTATCAAATCATAGTTATCATGCACCAGAGCTTCCAACTCACCTATTTTGCTTGGCAGACTTCTGACATTGGTAAACAAACACTTTAATTTACTGTCACATTTTGCACATGTATGTTGTTTATTTTTTATTTTTGTACAAAAAGTACCATTTGAAATGGTTGTTTTTAACATGCAAACCTTCATATCATCTTCCATAGCCCACCCCCATCTTTTCCCATTCCACCCACCAATAGGGGCTAACCCCTGTCTGACCTGTCTGCCCCATCATAATCTAATATTTGTATATGCTGGATGTACATAGACAGGGCTATGTCAAAATAATAAAATCCTGTGGAAAAATATAAGTGAATAAGCTTCAACAACAAATAAAATATAATTCATAAACTTGGTGGACATAGACAGTGCTATGTCTAAAAATATAAACATGCAAAACGTGCCTAATTCATAAAAAATCCATAATGTTAAATGGGTGATATTAATTCATATACTGTATATACATTCAGAAAGGTGCAATGGTGATAACAATCCAAATATGGAAGAGGTAAGATGTGTATCCCAAGTTGGAAACCCAAAAACACTTCTGAGTAATACCACCTCATGTGCAGGAAAGAGATCACAAGCCACTTACCAGAAAGCCATGACCATGAAATTATAAATGGTCACCAGGGATGAGCCCAAAAGCCCCCCTGTTCGGTTCGCAGCAGAACTTCCAAACAGGAGAAATGTTCTTTTTTTTTTTTTCCAAAAGGTGTTTATTGAATGCGAAGTGGATTTACAATGATGGTAGAGCCAAAGAAACTATACGATACAATTTTAAGAAGAGAGTTACAGAATAAAGGCATCACATTGAATGGCATGTTATGAATCGATTAGTCAGAAGGTCAGACCAGATACAGTACTCATATAACATGTATAATAATAACTGCATATGGTGTATGCATTATGTAGACTCGAATTTTAGTAAAAAAATGTTTTCCCTTGCCTTCCTGGATAACCGTCAAGTGTAGGATTCTTGTTGTTCAGCATATCTCTTCTTCTATTTAAATTTGAGGCTTACATGCGACCCGCACATGTAATCTCAGTCATGTGTAAAGAGAAAAAAGGAGGGGTGGGGGGGACATGGAAGGGAGAAAGGGGGAAAAGAAAAAAAAACAGAGAGGGCTGGGGTTTGGGTAAGCGAAGTATTTTATGATGGGGCTTGATGATGTTGAATGGCAGATATTGCTGTTATCGGATAGTCTCTAAGAACGGGAGTTACATTTCTTTATACTTTAGATTGTGTTGTATTATTGGACGTTACCAGGTAGTCATTTGAGTACTTGAACCTGTACCACTCTGCCAGTGTTTTGGCATGTTTAGCCAGTGTGTCGTTGGATATGGTGATCAGCTCTTCCATTCAAGGAATTTTTTCAATTTGTTTATACCAGTCCTGTAAGTAGGGTACATTGGGAGTTCCCCAGGATCTCAGAATACAAAGTTTGGCTGCATTGATCATATTCATGGTGAGTGATTTGCGGTATGAGTTAGATCTTGTTGGTCATAAGTGAAGCAGGAATTGTTCGGGTTTTAGTTGTAGGTTCTGTGAAGTTATAAGATTGATTTGTAAGTGTATTTTTTCCCAAAAGGGTGCAATTCCTGTGCATTCCCACCAGATATGAAAAAGGCTGCCTGGGCTTTGTTTGCATCTCCAGCATAAGTTTGATATGTTGAAGTTGAAATATTGACGTGTAGTAGGTGTATGGTACCAAAGGGTAAGTAGCTTGAAGTTATTCTCTTGGGTGGTGACATTTGCGGAACCTTTATGTGCGTGTTCATAGATCTGGGTCCATTGCTCTTCTGATATATTAAGTTTTAGATCTCTATTCCATGCCGTGCAGAATCTTCCGATGTTGCCAGGGGTGTTAGACCAAAATAATGAGTAGATGGTGGAAATTGTGTGTTGCGTTGGGTTTTTGCTGGCACAGAGGTTGTCGAACGGTGACCGGGGTTGTGTAAGATTGCCAGTTTTTTGGATGGATTGGATAAAGTGCCTAATCTGGAAGTATTTCCAGAAATTGATTGTAATGGAGGGCCATTTTTGTTTTATGCTGTCTAATGGCAGAATTTTTCCATAGGTGGTTAGATGGTGGGCCTGCAGTGTCAAGTCTGGGTCTAGCCCTGTGAGAAATTGCTTGTGTAGTCCTGAGGGGAATTCTGGATTTTTGAGAATTGGGGTCATGGGACCTGGAGTCGCAGATATACCTCTTTCTTTTACAGCTTTTTTGAATCTGTATAAAGCAGGTCCATTCATAGGGTGTTCTTTCAATTCTTTAGGTGTATAGTGAGTATGGATCCATGGTGTAAGGTGTAAGGGAGAGTTAGAGGTGGCTTTTTTCAGTGCTCCAATCTACTATGCGTTGCAAGTGGCATGCCCAGTAGTATAATTTTATTTCTGGGATGCCTAAGCCTCCTTTAAGTTTGGGGAGTGTAAGTTGGGTATAGCTAATTCTTGTTTTTTTATTGTGCCATAGGAATGCCGAACACAATTTTATGACACTCTGAAAAAAGGTTGGCGGGATTGCAATGTCTGCAGAATGTAGAGTATGCGTGGGAGTATGTTCATTTTGATAATGGCTGCTCTGCCGAACCAAGAAAAGTGTGGTTTGCTCCATCTTTTGAGGTCGTCTTTAATGTTTTGTAAGATGGGTATGTAGTTTTTGTTGTAGGGGTTGGAAGAGTGTGCCTAGATATTGAGGATGGAGTCAGATTTCCAGGCGAATGAGAAGTTATATTTAGAGGCTTTAAGCTGGTCAGAAGGGAGAGAAATGTTCAGGGCTTCAGATTTCGAGTAGTTGATTTTGAAGTGTGACATGTATTGGAAAGCTTTGAGGTCTTTCAGAATGTTTGGGATAGAAGTTAGGGGATCTGGTAGGAACAGAAGTATATCATCCACGAAAGTGGCAATTTTATAGTGTTTCCCTGCTAAAGGAATCCCTTTTATGGCAGTATTACTTCTGATCTGTCTGAGGAAGGGTTCAAGTGTTAGGATGAAAAGGATGGGAGAGAGGGGGCAGCCCTGCCGTGTTCCATTATGAATTGAGAAGGCATTTGATAGGAGGCCGTTGACCCTCACCTTTGTGCAGGGATTGGCATAGAAGGCCATAATGAGGGATATGATCCTAGGACCCAATCCTTTTTGTGACAAGTGTAGCTTTCAGATAATCCCAGGCCAGCCAATCGAATGCCTTCTCAGCGTCCAGAGAGAGGAGGAATCCAGGTAATCTGTTTAGCCAGTATTGGATGTTAATGGCCTTTATGGTGTTATCTCTAGCTTCACGACCCAGGGCAAAACCAACTTAATCTTTATGTATTAATCCTGTGATAAGGGGTAGAATTCTGTTTGCTAAGATTTTCGCATACATTTTTAAATCGGTATTTAGAAGTGAGATGGGGTGGTAACTGGCTGTTTGAGTTGGGTCTTTATCTAGCTTTGGGATGACTTTTATATGGGCTTCAAGTAAATTGTGGGGAGGGGAGTCTTTATTTGCCAGTTGATTGAAGGCTCTGAGGAAAGGCCGGGCTATGAGTTCAGGGAAGGATTTGTAGTATGAGGCCGAGAAGCCATCTGGGCCCAGGCTTTTCCTGGTTTTTGTTTGCTTAAGTGCCACTTTGAATTTATCTTCAAGTAGTGGACCATCTATATCTTTGGCTAGTTGTTTGTCTAATGGTTTGGGTGCATGTCTTTTTAGGAAGTCTTCAATTATGCATTGTCTAGAGTTTTGGAAGTCAGGGGGTTTTTGTTCTGGAGGCAAATTATATAGCCCTGCTTAGTATTTTGCAGATTGGTTGGCTATGTCCTCACTTGTGTTGACCGTTCATCCTTTGGATCATACGAATTGTGTTGTTAGCCTTTCTTTCTTGCATAGCTCTGGCTAGGTATTTCCCACTTTTGTTTCAGTGTTCATAGAAAAGTTTTTGTGATGAAATATATTTTCTTTTGACTTTATGGCCCAGTTCCTCAGTGAGGATTGAGCGCGTTTGGGAAAGTTCTAACAAAGTGTTGTTGGCTCTTGTTCTTTTGTGGGTTTGTTCCAGAATTTGAATTTTCTTCAGGAGGGCATTTATTTTGGCTTGTTTGGCTTTTTTGCGGGCAGTTTCTTTGGCTATCAGAAGACCTCTAACCACACATTTGTGGGCTTCCCATTGGGTGATGGGGTTAATGTCAGGAGTGTCGTTTGTTAAGTAGAAGTCCTGAATGTTTTTGGTTATTGCTACTAGATTTTCTTGGTTGGGGAGCAGAGAAGGGTCAAGGCGCCATGTCTTGGAAGAGTGTGACGTTTGTGGAAATGAGAGAAATATGGAGATTGGATGGTGATCCGAGAGCAACATGGCTTCTATCGTGGCCTTGGAGTGCATAGGTAGGTCTTTTTGGGAGATCCAAATGTAGTCTAATCCGGAGTATCTATTGTGCGGCGTGGAATATAAAGTATAGTCCCTACCGGTTGGGTGAAGGGTACGCCATGCGTCATATAGTAGGGTGTCATGTAGTTGTTTTTTGATTTGTCTGAGAGCGCGGAATGGTAAGGAGGAGGTTCCAGAGGAAGTGTCTTCTAGAGTGCTGAGAGCTATGTTAAGTCACCCCCCAGAATCACAATACCTTTTTCAAAAGAGGCTTTATTTGGACTGTATATGTTGGCTATAGTGATCAGTTTTCGCCACAGTGTTCCTTTGATGAAGAGGAAGCGCCCTTCTGTGTCACTTAAAGAGTCAGTTATTTCTAAGGGTAGATTTTTGGAAATCAGAATAGCTACTCCTTTAGTTTTGGCCAAGTTATTTGTTGCATGGAACACTGTGGGGAAATCCATATTGGATAATTTGGGAATGTTGTTAGAACTGAAATGAGTTTCTTGAAACAGTATGATATCCGCCTTAAGTTTTTTCATATGCATAAGTACTTTACTTCTTTTTTCTGGGATGTTTAATCCCTTAGTATTAAGCGATATTAGTTTAAGGAGAGTAATTTTGGAATAGGGGGGAAGGAATCTGGGGAGTAGATGTAGGGATAGAGAGAGAAAAAAAAAAGAAAGGGAAACCCCACTTAAGGGACGGGAACTGCTAAGGGTGTCGTAAAGTTACCAACTACTGATATGAGACCAGCTCTTCAGTACTGAAAACAGTATCTGTCGGTGAGTGGCAGCTCTGGTAAGTAACCTCAGCTGTGATGGGGGGTGGGAGGATGGAGGACACTAATTAGGTGTATGAACAATCGAAACGCTCTTAGAGGGACTGACGGTGTGGGCAAATCTCTGCGGGACCGCGGTCCATCTCTTAATAGACATGTTAGTAGTATTGTTGTAATTAGAAAAAGCTTTTTTAGGGGTTAATATAATGGTATGAGTGGGAAGATTAATGTGTTGTTTAGACAAAGAGTGAAAGTTGTTGCTCCGAATTGGGTGGGCTGTTGATTACAGGGTAGAAATAGAGTGCTGCATTATATATGCTATGTGGGAGTGAGTACGGTGTCTTCTGTCATTTATAAATGGTAGGGAAGTGTGGTTGGTGTTCGTGTGAGCAGTTGTTTTAGGGCAGTTTTTTGTTTGACAAGGTGTTGTGTGTGGTTCACTTCTTTAGTGAGTAGTTGTTTGGAGCAATGTCAACAGCAAGTGTACACAGGGCTTTTGGAAAAAGAGTCTACCTATGCCGGCTGTCCGGTAAGAATATAATAACATATCCGTAAACATGAAATAAAGACTCTACAATTTTAAAACCGTTTAACATCCCCTCCGGCATCGGCAAGGTTCAGAGGGACCTGTACCCCAAGTATAAAGATTTGTGCGCGTGAAAGTGCTTAAGAGGTTTGGAAATAATGAGTTATATTTCCTTGTTTGTGGCTGAAATCTGATTTTTACAGTACGTATGTGATCCTTACTTTGGCTAGTATGATAATGTATGATTCGGTCCCCCGTCCCGCCGATGCCTGGACGGAGCAAAAATTGTTACATATAGAACCAGATAAGTTAACATTTTAAGAAACTGTGTTGGGTATAGCAGAGACAATACTAAGGCTTATAAATGCAGAAGAGCCTTAGCTGAGAACTCTATGGTCATATTCCAGGATATGAGTTAACTGTCAGCTGTATAATATCACAATCTTAATGGAATACGTTAGCCTTATTCCTAATTATATCCTCAGGGGGGAAATCCTGAGATAACTGAACAGAATATAAACATTTATCTATCAAAGCAGTTTAGGATTGAGGAGTATTACATTTTCTGGGAGGTCAGATTGTAAGTCACTTCTGACCTACTATTAGTAGTTGGGTTGTCCCGGCCATGTCTTCCCTTCTATGGGAGTGAAGGATTTGAAAC
This sequence comes from Glandirana rugosa, assembly GCA_018402905.1. Lineage (NCBI taxonomy): Eukaryota > Metazoa > Chordata > Amphibia > Anura > Ranidae > Glandirana > Glandirana rugosa. Next base: position 18,545 of record BLSH010383775.1, on the reverse strand, counting down.
AGAGATAGCGGAGATATTGTTAGCCTGCTTTCTTATACTATGCCTAAGGAATTTTGTAACCTTGGGTGTCAGAGTTACAAGATCTTGATATAAAAATATCCTTTCATGCATGAGGGTGTATCTCTCTCTGGACTGGTACTGGCTCGTCTTGTGCTTACCCCTTGAAGTCTGCGAATCGGCCATTTTATCATGCAAGCGTGAGCGAAAAAAGTGTCCTCTATGGGTTTGGATGAGTCTGCTGACATTGCCATGGGTGAACAGGATCTTGTGGGGGATTGAGCTCCTTTCTTTTTACCCATCCCAGGATAATGAGGAAGCTTCTAGTGCTGTGAGACGGACCGTGGAACGCAGAGTGTGGAGGTTTAAGCGTGCATTGTCTTTAGGGACAGGTTAAAGCCCATCCAGGTGACCTAAGACATAGAGGGTGGCTGGTAATCTGTGGATGTTGTCTCTTGTATTATGTAGTTATGTGCAGCCTGTGCAGGAGATTGCAGGGCGTTAAGATGGCGGCCCAAGAGGCCTCTGTAGGCTGCCACTCAGTCCCCAGTAAAATCCGGGGCAAATTCAAGATTTGTGTGCTGGAGGGTACAGGTAGTACTGTGTAAGGGGCCCCAGGGGTGACCTGCAGGGTGGATGGGGCTCGGATGATGTGCGGGAGGTCCGCTATCACCGCCATTCGGTCCAGGTCCGGTAGGCCTCAAAAGATTTTGGGCCAGTGTGGCCGAAAACCCTCGATCTGCTCAATATATGACTCGATCTGGAGCTAGAGAGCTGGGGAGAGGGGCTAGGGTATTGATGTTTCTCACCCTTGTCTCTCCAGGACGGATTTCTCTGGATGGTGTGCCTCGGCGGCACACGTCTGCTTCTCAGCACGTCCAGACACGCCCCCTAAAATGTTCTAACCCAAACAGCAAACCCCATTGAAGTCTATGGGAGCTTAACAGGCAAAATCAAAAGTGCCCATTTTGAAGGGTTATATGCAAGTAATTGGCCATGAAAGGGGTATGGGGGTCTGGATACTGCCCTGGGGGACATGTATCAATAAAAAAAAAAAAAGATTCAGGAGCAGTGATTTTAATAATGCTTAAAGTGAAACAATAAAAATGAAAAATTCCTTTAAATATTGTGCCTGGGGGTCCCCTTAGTCTGCCTGTAAAGTGGCTCATCTGTATGATGTATAGAACATACCGGCTCTCGGAAGATTTTAAAAAAAATGCGTGGGGTCCCCCCGGTCCATACCAGGCCCTCCCTTCTGCCGTATGCACTCTCTGCGCTTTGACAGCTCTTATATAGGCAAGGACGGGGCCACACAATTACATCACCCCGTGGCCCGGCCCCTTCTGACATCATGTGATGTCAGAAGGGGCGGGGTCACTGGGTGACCTAGCCAGATGGCCCCGCTCTTGTCTCTATAAGAGATGTCAAAGTACAAAGAGCGCATATGGCGGGTATGCGGAGGTGGAGCATTTTTGATAATTTCCTATTTTTCAGGTCCGTTGGGTGGCATGATTGACAGTGGATTTACATCGCAGGACACTTTTTTAATTTTTATTTCTTTATAAAGGAATTGTCAAAAACTGTCTCTTGTGGTTTTTACTTTTTGTCACTTTGATCTGGGGGCCCCCTTGTTAAAGCCCCCCACCCACAGACCCCGACAACCACAGCCTAAGGTTGTTGGGAAGAGGTCCTTGTCCCCATTAACAAAGCAAACAAAACAAAAAATTTTTCCTTTAGAAATTTCATTATTTCTGCAGCATGTTCTATGCATTATATAGATGTGCCACTTTAAAGGCAGACTAAGGGGACCCCCCAGGCATGATATTTAAAGGAATTTTTCATTTTTACTGTTTCACTTTAAGCATCATTAAAATCACTGCTCCTGAAAAAACAATTGTTTTTTTAATTTTTATTTTTATTGATACATGTCCCCCTGGACAGTACCCAGACCCCTCATACACCTTTTATGGCCAATTGCTTTTTACATACCCCTTTTATGGCACTTTTTTTTTATTCAGCTGTCAGCGGGTAAACCCATTGACAGATGATGATGACTCATCGGTTATTAAGGATGAGGTGGCCGGCTTCCCAGACCTGTTCCCTAAACACCAGCTTACACTGCACCCTGATTGGGCAAAGCTTTGCCCAATCAGGGCACAGAATGCAATGCTCAGTGCATTGCAGAGTGTTTGTCGGAGCCGAACTCATGCTCGGGCCAAACAATTTGCCCATATCCCTAATGGTCACAATGCATATAAGAAGAATAAAAATGCCTCACACAGCAGTGTCAGTGGTCAGCAGACAGCATCACAGACTCTTCTCACTCAAAGGGCGGCATACATAAAAAAAGGTCCGCACATATTGTAAAACTGTCACAGAAGCTCTTTAATCAAACTGTATTGCACTTACATAAGCAGTCTTAATAAAAGCATTTATCAAACAAACTCCAGCCAGCGACTGTGTAGAGAGGACTGTATTAGCATGCTGACATACGTGGTGTAGGCTGCATCCCTACATGTTTCGTCACATAATGATGTCTTCAGGGGATCCCAATCCCAAACATTTGTAATTTTATACCATAGAACAAATCAAGGGACACTGGAGAGGAGGTAACACAGTATGGACATTATCACAAAAAGAAGGTCGGTGGAACTATAAAATGCAGATTCTGAAACCAAAAAGGTTAAATGTAGATTTAGACTTTTTATAAAAAGATGGTGGTCCCAATGGGTGATAAAAGGAGGAAGACGGGGAAAAATTGAACTTTTCCTGGTTTGGGCGGGCAGCTACGATCAAAATGACGTCCCTTCCCAGGTTCCTGTATATAGCACAAGCAATACCTATCGCTCTACCTAAATCTTTCTTCTCTTCCATTAGATCCCAAATCAGCTCATTCCTATGGAAAGGACAACCCCCCCGAATAGGCCTATCTAGACTTACCACCACTAAGCAAAAAGGAGGCATTGGCCTGCCGGATTTTCAAAGATATCATAAGGCCATATTGAAAGGAAAAATCTCTTGTACGACCACCCAAATATTCAGGTAATGCAGGTTCACTCCAGAGATCCACAGATCTGTGAGACACCCAATAATACAAAGTGAAACAGTGAGTAAATGTATTCTCAGGTGTCCGAGGTTTATTTGACAAGCAAGGGTTTTTTATACAGTCTAGGGAACAAAGGTGGGGGCTTACAAAAGTGTGTACGTGTTACAAAAATACTGGTCATAGTTAGCATCACACGCTGGTCAGCAAATAAACTTTGCACCTATACACAGGTAAAAACTGGTTTTGCCCTAACGAAGCATTTTGCTGTTGACCAAACAAAATGTGTTTGACCAGACATGATGTGTTGGTCAGATAACAAATATAGCCAGCCATAAACATGAGTCAATAGGGCAAAAGTCTTATGCAAGTTAAAACAACAGCTCAAAAGTGAAGTTGTCCGGTACCTCCGTAACTTACCCTCCCCGCTAGTCTCCCTTTAAAAACAAACAGTAGAGAAACAGAACACAGACCTTCTACACCCACTGACTCTTCACTAACAAGTTCCCCCTGGGTCAGAAATTGGAAATGTACTTGTACGGTCAGTTAATAAGAGCGATTATTATACATATTCCGTTATATCGAATTCTAAAGTAAAAACACAGATTTACTGCTAATATACTTTACATAAACACGACTCCCGTCGTGAAAACTCGACAACAAAATTGAACGTATTCTGAAAACGGGATAACTGAGTACAAATACCGACCG
>BLSH010383764.1:505465-521074 GCA_018402905.1 Glandirana rugosa | reverse complement strand
ACCTCTCCCTTTAGAACTAGGAGATGATTTTTGAACAATAATCTGTCCCTTACAGCAACAGCTGGAACCTGGCCCTATAGGAGTAGGCAATGATTTTTGAACAATAATCTGTCCCTTACAACAACAGCTGGAACCTGGCCCTATAGGAGTAGGCAATGATTTTTGAACAATAATCTGCCCCTTACAGCAACAGCTGGAACCTCGCCCTATAGTAGTAGGCGATGATTTTTGAACAGTAATCTGTCCCTTACAGCAACAGCTGGAACCTCGCCCTATAGTAGTAGGCGATGATTTTTGAACAGTAATCTGTCCCTTACAGCAACAGCTGGAACCTGGCCCTATAGGAGTAGGCGATGATTTTTGAACAATAATCTGTCCCTTACAGCAACAGCTGGAACCTGACGCTATAGAACTAGGAGATGATTTTAGAACAATAGTCTGTCCCTCAGTAGTAGTAGTAGTAGCAGTAGCCTCTACCTAGTGCAGTCAGATCGTTCTGTAATGCAGGGTGAGATCTGCAATCTGTCACTCAATGCAGCAGTAAGGGAAATCTCTAATTAGTCCAGAATCAGATTGTTGTGTAATGCAGAGTGAGATCTGAAATCTGTCCCTCAAAGCAGCAGTAGTAGTAGTAATCTCTAATTTGTCCAGAATCAGATCGTTCTGTAATGCAGGATGAGATGTTAAAATATCTGCAATCTGTCCCTCACAACGCCAGCAGCTTCCTCTCCCTACACTAGTCAGAGTCTCAGAGAGCATGTGACTGCAGCACTAAGTGTTGATTGGCTGCCCTGCAGCTATTCAACATGCGTGATCAACTACCAGAACCCAGAACCCGAACCCCAAACTTATTTGAAATGTCCGCGTTCGGGTCCGGGTTCTGGACACCCCAAAGTTCGGTATGGACCCTAACTTTACAGTTCGGGTTCGCTCAACTCTACTAATAACATCTCATCCTGTATTACAGAACGATCTGATTCTGGACTAGGTAGAGATTACTACTACTACTGCTTTGAGGGACAGATTGCAGATCTAATAACATCTCATCCTGCATTACAGAACTATCTGATACTGGACTAGGTAGAGTTTACTACTCCTGCTTTTAGGGACAGATTGCAGATCTAATAACATCTCATCCTGCATTACAAAACGATCTGATACTGGACTAGGTAGAGTTTACTACTCCTGCTTTTAGGGACAGATTGCAGATCTAATAACATCTCATCCTGCATTACAGAATGATCTGATACTGGACTAGGTAGAGTTTACTACTCCTGCTTTCAGGGACAGATTGCAGATCTAATAACATCTCATCCTGCATTATAGAACGATCTGATACTGGACTAGGTATAGTCTACTGCTTTGAGGGAGAGATTATTGTTCTAAAATCATCTCCTAGTTCTATAGGGAGAGGTTCCTGCTGCTCCTGTGAGGGACAGATTATTATTCTAAAATCATCTCCTAGTGATATAGGGAGAGGTTCCTGCTGCTCCAGTAAGGGACAGATTATTGTTCTATAATCATCTCCTAGTTCTATAGGGAGAGGTTCCTGCTGGTGCTGTAAGGGACAGATTATTGTTCTAAAATCATATCCTAGTTCTATAGATAGAGGTTCCTGCTGCTCCCGTGAGGGACAGATTATTGTTCTAAAATCATCTCCTTGTGATATAGGGAGAGGTTCCTGCTGGTCCTGTAAGGGACAGATTATTGTTCTATAATCATCTCCTAGTTCTATAGGGAGAGGTTCCTGCTGGTGCTGTAAGGGACAGATTATTGTTCTAAAATCTTCTCCTTGTGATATAGGGAGAGGTTCCTGCTGGTCCTGTAAGGGACAGATTATTGTTCTATAATCATCTCCTAGTTCTATAGGGAAAGGTTCCTGCTGGTGCTGTAAGGGACAGATTATTGTTCTAAAATGATCTCCTAGTGATATAGGGAGAGGTTCCTGCTGCTCCTGTAAGGGACAGATTATTATTCTATAATCATCTCCTAGTTCTATAGGGAGAAGTTCCTGCTGGTGCTGTAAGGGACAGATTATTGTTCTACAATCGTCTCCTAGTGATATAGGGAGAAGGTTCCTGCTGTTGGTGTGAGCGGTGCATTTCTTGCACAAAAATAAAAAGTGTGTCTACATTGCTGTTTTCCAAAATAAGAGAAGAATTTATTATTATTTTTTTGTATTAACAAATAGTGCTACATAATACATTTGTGGGCAGAATGAGGAGAGCGTCAAATAAGGGACGTGATCGTTTGACTGCTGGTGCTGCTGGTGTTGGTGGTGTTGGTGAAGCTCCTGTTGCAAGGAGAGGACATGGTTGATCTGTGCCAGCTACACGCACAAGTGAAGCACCTTCCTCAGCTGCGAGTAGCCGACAGAACCTTCAACGTTATATGGTAGGCCCGAATGCCTCTCAATGAATGGTGAGGCCAGAACAAGTACAGGCGATAGTAGATTGGGTGGCTGACAATGCCTCCAGTTCCTTCACATTGTCTCCCTCCCAGTCCCTTGATGAAAGCTCAGAGTTGGCGCCTGGACCCCATGGCCATCTGTCTTTCACCTCAGCCCCTTGTAAATTAGCCAATTAATCTGAGCCCCAAGTCATGCAACAGTCTCTTATGCTTTTTGATGACTCTCCTGGTGTGCTTTCCGTGGGCCATCCACATAGCCCTGCCCCAGAAGTGGAAGACATTGAGTGCACCAATGCCCAACCACTTCTGTTGCAGGATGAGGACATGGAAACACCACCGCAGCACGTCTCTGATGATGACGAAACACAGGTGCCAACTGCTGTAGCTTTCCTCAGTGTGCAGACTGACAAGGAGGCAAGGAGAGCAGTGGCAAAGGGTGGGTGGAAGATGATGTGGAGGAGGATGAGGTCCTAGACCCCACATGGAATGAGGGTAATGAGAGTGACGTGTGCAGTTTGGAGGAAGAGGTGGTGATCGCACAGAGGCATCAGCACAGCAAAAGAGGAAGCAGGCTGCAAAAGCGGAGCGAGCGTCCCCTAGACAGTACGGCTGCTACTACCCACCACACACAGTGACCTAGCACACCAAAGGCAGCTCAAAGGCGTTCCCCCGTGTGGCAATTCTTCAGACAATGTGCTGACGACAAGACACGAGTGGTTTGCACGCTGTGCAATGATAGCCTGAAGCGAGGCATAAATGTTCTAAACCCTGAGCACAACCCCCATGACCAGGCATCTAAATTCAAGGCACAAGCTGCATTGGAATAATTACTTCAAAATCCAAGAAAGGTCTCGGCCTCCTCCTGCTTCCTCTTCTGCTGCTGCCTCTGCCTCTTCCTCCACCTCTACAGTGACAGTGTCACCTGCCACCCAGCAAACAGAGCATGTGACAGCAACGCCACCATGTCCGCTACCGTCCACAAGTATTTCCATATGGTCCCATGAAAGCTTACAGCTCTCCATCTCCCAAAGACTGGAGAGAGAGAGGAAGTACCCCCCTACCCCCCTGCGATCCCTGGCCCTGAATGCCAGCATTTCAAAATTCCTGGCCTTTGAAATGCTGTCATTCTGTCTGCTGGACATGGACAGTTTTAAAAACCTGTTGGTGGTGGCTGTCCCACAGTATGTGGTTCCCAGCCACCACTACATTTCCAGGTGAGCCATCCCTTCCCTGCACAAACAAGTCGGGGAGAAGATCAAGTGTGCACTGCGCAACGCCATCTGTGGCAAGGTCCACATAACCACTGATACATGGACCAGTAAGCATGGGCAGGGCCGCTATATCTCGCTAACTGCACACTGGGCAAATGTAGTGGCGGGTGGGCCTGAGGCGGTTAGCCATTTGACACATGTCCTTCCACCACTGAGGATTGCAGGGCATTTCTCTTTGCCTCCTGTTGTCTCCTTCTCCTACTGTGCTTCCTCCTCCTCTACCACCTCCTCATCCGTTAGCGTAACACCTTCACCACCAACTTCAGCACATCCAGGGGGAAACGACAGCAGGCTGTTTTAAAACTGATATGTTTTGGGGATAAACCCCACACTGCGCAGGAGCTGTGGATGGGCATTGAACAACAGACCGATGAGTGGTTGTTGCCACTGAGCCTCAAGCCCGGCCTGGTGGTGTGCGACAATGGGCGAAATCTCGTAGCGGCTCTGGGCCTAGCTGGTTTGATGCACATCCCTTGCCTGGCGCATGTGCTGAATTTGGTGGTGCAGAAATTTCTAAAAAACTACCCAGATATGTCAGAGCTGCTGCAGAAAGTGCGGGCCGTCTGTGTACGCTTTTGGCGTTCTCACCCTGCTGCTGCTCGCCTGTCTGCACTGCAGCGGAACTTCGGCCTTCCCGCTCACCGCCTCCTATGCGACGTGCCCACAAGGAGGAACTCCACCTTGCACGTGCTGGAGAGACTGTGCAAGCAGCAGCAGGCAATAGTGGAGTTTCAGCTGCAGCACGCATGGGTCAGTCGCTCTGTGGAAAAGCACCACTTCACCACCAACGAGTGGGCCTCCATGCGAGACCTGTGTAGCGTATTGCGGTGTTTCGAGTACTCCACCAACATGGCCAGTGCCGATGACGCTGTTCTCAGTGTTACTATCCCGCTTCTATGTCTCCTTGAAAAAACACTTCAGGCGATGATGGAAGAGGATGTGGCACAGGAGGATGAGGAGGAGGAGGAGGAAGACGGGTCATTTCCACGGTTATCAGGCTAGTCATTCCCAAGTGGCTCGGAGGGTGGGTTCCTGCACCAGCATAGGCAAGGTAAAAAATATTCAAGCCAGGGCACAGTTCTGGAGGATGGGGAGGACGAGGAAGATGATGATGAGGAGGAGGAACCGCAGCAGGGTGGCACCCAACGCAGCTCGTGGGCATCACTGGAGCATGGCTGGGGGGATACGGAGGACACAGTTGGTACAACACCTCCCACAGAGGACAGCTTGTCTTTGCCTCTGGGAAGCCTGGCACACATGAGCGACTACATGCTGCAGTGCCTGCGCAATGATAGCCGAGTTTCCCACATTGTAACTTGTGCCGATTACTGGGTGGCCACCCTGCTGGATCCCCGTTACAAGGACAACGTGCCATCCTTAATTCCCTCACTGGAGCGTTAGAGGAAGATGCGCGACTACAAGCGCACACTGGTAGACGCGCTGCTGAGGGCATTCCCAAATGACACTGGGGGCTCAGTGGAAGCAGAAGGCGAAGGCAGAGGAGGAGGAGGAAGAAGCCGCCAACGCAGCTGTGACACCGCCAGCACCTCAGAAGGCAGGGTTAGCATGGCCAAAATGTGGCAAAGCTTTGTCAGCAGCCTGCCACAACAAACAGCACCACCAGCTGATAGGCAAGGTCTTAGCAGGAGGCAGCATTTCAGCAACATGGTGGAACAGTATGTGTGCACACGCCTACATGTACTGACTGATGGGTCTGCCCCATTCAACTTCTGGGTCTCCAAATTGGGCACATGGCCTGAGCTTACCCTTTATGCCCTGGAGGTGCTGGCCTGCCCTGCAGCCAGTGTATTGTCTGGACGTGTGTTTAGCACGACAGGGGGCGGTATCACAGACAAGCGCAGCCGCCTGTCCACAGCCAACGTGGACAAGCTAACGTTTTTTAAAATGAACCAGGCATGGATCCCACAAAACTTGTCTGCACCTTGTGCAGAATAGACATTTAGACCGGCCTCACACAGCCATTGTTATACTTGTTTTTTTTTTAATATGTCTCAATATTTTGGGGGCTACCCCAATTAGAAAAAAAAAAAAAACAAACAAAAAACAGTGTTGGCTACCTCCTCCTCCTCCTCCACCACCGCCACTTCCACCTACACTGCCACGGTAACGACCTAGTCAACCTCTAGACTCCTACTCCACATCCACCTCCTCCTCCCATTTTTTTTTTTTGATTTTAAGTTATTTCCCTATCCACATTTTTTGTAGGGCACTTGTCCTACTCTTACCCCCATTTTACTTCCTTTTGCAGCCCTCTAGCACTTTCCAGGACTTTTTTACAGCCATTTTTGTGCCGAAAAGTTCAGGTCCCCATTAACTTCAATGGGGTTCTGGGTCCGGGGTCAAGTTCGGGTCAAGTTCGGTACCGAACCCGAACTTTTTTGCTAAGTTTGGCCGAACCCGAACATGCAGGTGTCCGCTCAACTCTATCTGTGAGTCTTTAAGGGAAGACGTCAGATTCTCAGTCGCTAGGTCTGCTGTTTTCCGGATCTCCATGGCTCACCCATTTCTGCAAGGTGGTAAGGAGAGACCTCAGAAATTTGTCCATGACTACCCGCTCCACAATTTTTGGTCCAGACAGAGTTTCTAGCTGCAGTCATTTCCTGGTCAAATGGATAAGGTCATATATTTGTGACCGGGGTGGCTTTCTCAGACGATAACTCCAATTGTTGACACAATCTGAGCACAGACAGCCAGGGTTACACCCAGTCATGCCAATATTTCCATTTTCAAATGATCATAGTTTTTTGCATCTGTAGGCTCCAAGTAAAAATAAACCTGTTGGGATTCTCCAAATAGAAGGTGGGGCCACAAGTCCAGCCCATTGTTCTTTAGGCCAACTTTCTTTTTCCGTTGCTCTTTCAAAGGTGGTCAGAAACATCTCAGGGTCTTCATCTGCAGTCATCTAAATCACTCCCAGCCTCGGTCTGCTGCTTTTGCTGAAACTGTTTTATGATGGCCTCCATTTGTTGTTGGTGTTTCTGGTCCTGCTGTTCCAGCACTTTATGCTGAATTGCAAGGCTCTGTTGCAAAGTTGCATTTGTCTGCTGTTGGTTTGCATTTGTCTGCTGTTGGTTTGCATTTGCTAGAGCAAGCTGTCTCAGTAGCTCCTCCATGCTGGCCTTATTTCACCTGCCCCACAAACCTCCTCCATATGTATGGGATTAGCTCAGTAGAGTGGTGTGTGCAGGACCCCCTGGATGGGTCACAGCACAGTGAAGTAGGCACGGACAAACAGAAGAATCTTTGTGAAAAGAAAAACTGTGATTTATTTTATTTATTTAAACCCTTGCCATTTTGGGCATCTAACTACAAAAACACAGGAACCTGAATACCTGTTCTGCCACAGCCTACTGCTGCCCAGACACTGGGCGGTCACGCAAAAAAAAAACAGAGGCTTTTAGTCACACAGACTTAATCTCACCATTCAGAGGTATTGCTGCTCCCCAATCTGCCTTGCACAGAGATCTAGTTCCAGGGTGGAGCCCCTTGTTGAAGCAACCTGCGAGTTTTATAGAGCCCTGAGGGCTTCATCTGTTACCCCTGAGCTCGCTAACCCTCATTGAGCCCAAACAGGCTCATTACAGCATAAACCCAAAACCAATCAGTGTACAGCATAAACCTGGGACAAATATATCTCACATCCTGGACCCAACCCATAGATTTTCCTGGCTTCCTGTCACAATATGTATATAAAATGTATGTATGCAAGTCACTAGAGAAATGTCAGCACATGTAGAAAATCACAAAACGTAGAAAGTGAACATTTTGCAAGAAGGTGTTCAAAACTGTTAATATATATATATGCAAAAAATTTAAAACAGAACAACACAAAAAACCCCAGATCAAAATAAATCAGTCTCATTCATAAAAATGAGAAACATCCCATTCAAAATTGAGACTTTCTGGTGTTTAAACAAAATTTTAATTATTATTGTACAGGATTTATATAGCGCCGACAGTTTGCGCAGCGATTTACAACATTATGGCAGACAGTACAATTACAATACAATTCAATACAGGAGGAATCAGAGGGCCCTGCTCATTAGAACTTACAATCTAGAAGGGAGTGATACGAAAGGTTAATAATTGTGGGGGATGAGCTGATGAAGAAAATAAAAATGCAGTTGTTTGGTGGAGGCAGGATAGGCTTTCCTGAAGAGAAAAGTTTTCAGGGATTGCCTGAAAGTGGATAGAGTTGGAGACAGTCTGACAGATTGGGGAAGGGAATTGCAGAGGAGGGGAGAGGCTACACTTCTTTTTTACACAAAAGTTTTAACCTGTCTCCTCCTCTTTTTGGTGACGCTATTTTCTTCACTCCCTGCATACACAGACCTGAGACATCGCCCGCATGACATTCATTAAAATGGTTGCCTACAGTTTTTTTTTAATATCGTATAAACGATTGTGCAGGCAATCTCTCAGGCTATGGGTGGTGCGACCAACATATTGTATGGGGCATAACTAACAGGTAATGACATACACAACGTATTTGGTGTTACAATTAATAAAGAAGGCAATCCTGTGTTTTTTATTAGTGTAAGTGAAATGTACAACATCACCTCTTTTTATGTTGGGACAACAGGGACACCCACTGACTCCACACCGAGCCCTTAAACTGCTACCAATGGGAAGGAGTTTTTATGCTAGAATATAGACTGGGAGATAAGGTTTTACCAAGAGTTGGGGCTCTGCAGGAAAGGGTTCTTATACCTTTAAATAGGATCTGTGCACATATGAGATCATTGAATAGGGCCAGTAGATATTTATGAACAATATTATTGACTTTCCTGAATTCATTGCTATAAGAAGTAGAAAAAAACAGGAATATTTCTGCTTTGGGAAGATTTCTTTTTATGTTGCAATAAATTGGTTTGTGCCACCCCACTAGCAATGTTAACTGCCCTATTCAAGATTAAACCAGGAAAACCTCAATTTTCTAAGCATTGCCACATAGCTTGTGTTTCTCTTTCAAAATTGGAGGTATCACTGCAAATTTGATGGAGCCTTATAAACTGTCTGACTGGTATGTTCTTTATGGTATGGCAAGGATGACCAGAGTCGACTCTCATAAGAGAGTTACCAGCATTTAGTTTCCTATAAAGTTGAACATCACCCTATCATACTCTCCCACCAGAGTAACATCCAGAAAGGGAATGGACTTAGGGCCCATATGACCAGTGAAATGCAAATTCAGATCATTGTCATCCAAATATGCCAGCCAATCTTCAAGAGTGCCCACCTCCCTGAAACAGATGAATAGCAAGTCGTCTATATAGTGACAGAAAAATGTAATAGCTGAATGATGGAGACAACCAGCCCCAAAGATGCGTTACCTCACTCACCAACCCATATAGAGATTGGCTAGGGATGGGGAGAACTTGGCTCCCATGGAGGCCCTGCATTTCTGAAGGTAGTAGTCCCCATCAAACATAAAAAATATGAGTTAATAGATATTCTAAACACTGTAAAATAAACTCCCGGTGTATTAACCACTTACCCACCGGGGTCCTTTTTTACATTTGTTGGTTACAAGTTAAAAACATTTTTTTTTTGCTAGAAAATTACTTAGAACCCCCAAACATTATATATTTCTTTTCAAACACTAGAGAATAAAATGGCGATCGTTGCAATAGTTTTTGTCACATGGTATTTGCGCAGCGGTCTTTCAGGCGCGATTTCTTTGGAAAAATTTCACTGTTTTGAGTTAAAAAATAAGACAACAGTAAAGTTAGCCCAATGTTGTTTATATATTGTGAAAGAGGATGTTACGCCGAGTAAATAGATACCATACATGTTACAGTTGAAAATTGCACGCACTCGCAGAATGGCGACAAAGTCCAGTACTTAAAAATCTCCATAGGCGACGCTTTATCGCGGCAATACTTCACATGTAAGGTTTGAACACCGTGTTCATATGTGGGTGCGACTTACATATGCATTTTCTTTGCTGCGCAAGCTCGTGGGGACGGTGGCACTTTAACATTTTTTTTTTTTTTTAATTTTATTTATTTATTTATTTTTAACACTGTTCCTTTTAAAAAAAAATTCTGATCACTTTTATTGCTATCACAAGGAATGTAAACATCCCTTGTGATAGTAATGTATGGTGACAGGTACTCTTTATGGAGGGCTGGGGGGTCTAAAAGACCCCCCATCCCTCCTTTACACTTTACAGCATTCAGATCGCCAAAAACAGCGATTCTGAATACTGTCATTTTTTTTAAAAACTGGCGCCGCTAGCTGCCGAAAACCGGAAGTGACATTTTGACGACACTTTCCGGAATTTGCCGAAGGAGACCCGATCAAAGCCGATTCCGGCTTCCTTCTGGTCTCCTCTGAGGCCGGCGGACATGCCGAATCAAAGTTCTGGTCTCCCGGTGGGACCGGAAGCCGGAAAAGAGAGGCGGAAGGCGGCGGGAGGGGAGATGTCCCCTCCCACCCCCAGGGATAACGTTCGAGCGGCTCCCGAGCCGGATCTGCCGCTATTCCCAGAAAGCCGTCCGTCCGCTCTAAAAAATGATACTGGGATATAGCCTGCAGCTGCAAGCTATATCCCGATACAGACACTCAAAGTAACCGCCGCTAATTTATGGCGATGGGGGTGAAGTGGAATAATTACTGGAATGCCTCAGAGAAAAAGTGACAGCCTGTAATCCCAAAGCATTGGGAATAGACTAATGTAAACTTGTCACATCACATGTGATCTATTCATAGTTGGGATGCCACTTAAAATCTTGAATCTTTACCGGTAACTGTTTTGTATCTCTAATATATCCTAGAAATTCAGTGACAAGGGGTTGCAGTTGATGATCTACCCATTGACTTAATCGTTCATTGAGAGCAGTGTTTCTCAACCTTTTTTCAGTCAAGGCGCCCTTTAAAATTCGAGCCACCACATTCTAAAATGGTAAAAATGAAACTAATAGTTTTACACAATGCAGCAACAACCAAACACGTAGGACACCCAACATTAAACGTGATTTATTCTTCCAAAGCAAAACACGCCTTTGCACACAGGTACTGACTAATATTCCAAAGTTTCTTTTCTCCCTCACTCAGCTAATGTGACACCAATGCTGACAGAAAGGGGTAAGGTTGGGGCAAACAATGATGCTGTGCAGGCACCTGATCTCCTTATTAACCAATGTCATTGGTTTTTAACCACTTCAGCCCCGGAAGGATTTCCCACTTTAGGACAAGAGCACTTTTTGCGATTCTGCCCTGCGTCGCTTTAACTGACAATTGCACGGTTGTGCGACGTTGTAGTATTTGATCACCGCTGCGTCATTTCTGATCGCCGCTATAAACAAAAGAAGAGCGACAATTTTGCAAAAAAACCCAAATTTCTTACTTTTTGCTAAAATACAAATCCAAAAAAATATATTAATTTTTTTTTTTTTCAACGGTTTTGGCCGATTTATATTCTTCCTCATATTTGTGATAAAGCAAATAGCAATCGGCATTTATTGATTGGTTTGCGCAAAAGTTCCTGCGTTTATGGATGATGAGAATGCATTTCTGGGGTTTTTATTTTTTTTTTATTTTTTACTAGTAATGGCGGTGATCTGCGATTTTTAGCGGTACTGCAATATTGTCGGACCATTTTGACACTTTTTTGGGACCATTGGCGTTTATACAGCGATCAGTACTATAAAAACGCACTGATTACTGTATAAATGCCATTGGCAGTGAAGGGGTTAACCTGCAGGGGGCGCTCTAAGGGTTAACTGTGTTCCCTGGGCGTGTTCTAACTGTATTAGTGTTTGACTGGCAGGGAAAGGGGAGTGATCACGGCTTCCATGTAGAGGAAAGCTGTGATCACAGCCCTTCCCCCTCTCACAGAACGGAGATCCGTGTTTACATGCACAGATCTCCGTTCTTTCACTGTGGGGGGGCATCGCGGGTAGCCGGCGGAGATTGAGTCAACCCTACCCGCTCCCTGCCCCCCCGGACACAGTGAGACACATATGAAGACGGTTTGCGATATTGAGCCACCTTGTCACCTGCGGTTGGCGGTCGGCAAGTGGTTAAGGGGCCAGTGAATAGAAGGTTGTAATGGTGTACAATAAAAACCTGTGGCTTTCTGTAACTAAAAGGCAGGCTTGATCCAACCTCTGGTTTGTATACAATTTTGGGGAAATTTTTATGAATTTTGCCAAGGCACCCCTGAAGTAACCTGTAGGCACTCCAGGGAATCTGGGTACCCTGTTTGAAAAAAAGCTGATTTAGAGAATTGATACCTGCCACAATCGGTCCACCCATTAAGGGATTTAAATCCTTATACACTTTGGGTAGATGATGAAAATGGGCATTATCGGACCCTCTGGAATGAACATGTTTCGCTCATCCTGCGAATAAATCCCTGCTGTAACTGCTCTATCTAGTAAGGCATGCAGATCTTTCTTAAAGGGGTGTGTAGGATTACTTCTAAGTTTAAGATAGGTGTTAACATCCTGTAATTAACATAGAGCTTCATTTTTATACCTCAGAGTCTAACACCACTACAGAGCCACCCTTATCAGCATTTTTGATAATGACGTTATGATCCTCACTTAAATCTCTGAGAGCAGTTCCCTCAGGGATAGTGAGGAAATCAGCTACTCTATGACTAGAGCATTTACGGGCCAGGTGAGTCAAATATCTCTCCGCTAGCTTTTGAAACAGATCCATGTCCTTACCGCGAGAACTAATAGGATGTAGATCTGACTTTAATTGAAAGGGTATAGCCACCAGATAATTTGGTTAGGTCAGGGTCAGATTCAGAATCAAAATCATCAAGATCACATAAAGCACAACGTTCAGTAAATTCTAGTGGGGAAATAGAAGACTCACCAGCCAGCTTGACACCATTCAGTATTACTTCATCATTCTCTGAAGCATTAATGTAATGTTTCTTCAAACTTAAAGAATGAACACATTTATTGATATCAAGAATAGTATTAAATAAATCAAAATGTCTATTGGGGCAAAAATTAAGTCCTTTAAATAAAAGAGAGATTTCATCACCAGTTACTGTAAAATCCTTTGTGATAGATTTAATACATTAACAATTACTTCCATGTTTGTCCCCGTAGTTGATAGCTACCACTGCTTTCTCCATTTGTGTTTGTTTCCTCCCCTCCTTGTTTTGTTAAGTTTTTCTTTTTCTTCCTGTTGGAGCCGTGGGTACTGGTGTTTAAACCCTGTAAATTCACAGGCCGACTTCCAGCAACTGATCAGTTAGTAATGTCAGGAGATGAATCAGAGGCTGTGGCTGCTAAAGTATAATTTAAAGGATCGTTCTCAGTGTCCAAGAAGCTATCACGCTTCTTAAAGGAGCCTTTGTGTGGACATCCTGAAAAAACAGGTTTCTTCCATATACTGTATACATATTATTGGCTTCAGAGTCTAAATGATTTCAGAGCATCTTGTCTTTTTTTAATAGAAATTACCTCTTTTTCCAGTTTATCCAATTTTTGTTGATGCGAGTGTCCAAATCAAGAAAGGCTGTGTGATTTTGCAAGTCCATTCCTTTTTCAAACCATCATCAAAAAGATTGAACGTTAGGAATTTTTTGATCTTTAACCCATGTGGGATCTGTTCTAGTGTTAAATATTCTATGCAAGTGCTGACATCCCAGAAAGATTTAATTTCTTTCACCCTCAGATGTTCCAGTCTTTGGAAGAACAGTTTCAATAGTAATATTTGTATCATCAGATGATTGTAGTATGTGGCTACATTGGCCCAATTTGATAGGATTTTCCGATGTTGCTGTCAAAGTTCTGCTGTAATTACCCTCCATAGCTGTAGGAACCTGTGTAGTGTCGTCCATATTCAGTGATGTTAAGTGATATGCGCAGCGGGTTTTAATGGTAGTATACCATGGACAATACAGGTGATAGGGCGATGCTTACCATGCAGGATATGAAAACACGATCCAGTCCAACAAAGCAAAGTAGTACACCGCTCAAAGTATTCACCCTTAAAGGGTGCTGGCCCTGGACGTAGCAGAAAGTCTAGAATAAAGAAGAGATATCTGGACACCATATCTTTAAAGTAAACAGCATTGGAGTAAGGCATAAATATTTCAATGCAACATCATTATAGAGAGAAAAGGACCTAATCAGAGCAAAGATGTAGGGAGACCATTTCAATGTCCAACTATCTGTTAGGGGTGTATTGACTGAACCAGGAGGCAATAGTGTGTAATTAGTAGCATAGGAATATTTAACCACTTCCATACAGGACACTTACACCCCATTCCTTCCCAGACCAATTTTCAGCTTTCAGTGCTCTCACACTTTAAATGACAATTACTCAGTCATGCTATACTGTACACAAACAAAAATGTTATCATTTTTTTCTCACAAATAGAGCATTATTTTGGTGGTATATAATTACTGCTGTTTTTTTTTTCAATATAAGTGAAAAAGTAGCGAAAATTTTGAAAAAAACACACTTTTTTTTAGCTTGTATTGAAAAATTTTGCAAAAAAGTCATTTTTCTTCATACATTTGGGCCATAATTTATACTGCTACATATCTTTGGTAAAATAATCCAAATTAGTGTATATTATTTATTCTCTGTGAAAGTTATAGAGTCTACAAGCTATGGTGCAAATCATTGAAAATTGATCACACCTGATGTACTGACCACCTATCTAATTTCTTGAGACCCTAAAAAGCCAGGACCCCCCAAATGACCCTTTTTGGAAAGTAGACATTCCAAGGTATTTCGTAAGGGGCATGGTGAGGTTTTTGAAGTTGTAATATTTTCCCCACAATTCTTTGCAAAATAAAGATTTTTTCTTTTTTTTTACACAAAATTGTTAAACAACAAGTTATTTCTCACACACAGCATATGCATACTTGCAATGACATCCCAAAATACATTCTGCTACTCCTCCTGAATATGGCAATACCCCATGTGTGAGACTTTTACACAGCCTGGCCACATACAAAGGCCTAACATTGAAGTAGCACCTTTAGGCGTGCTACGAGCATAAACTACACATCTCATTTCTCAACCACCTATTACACTTTTGAAGGCCCTGGAGCACCAGGACAATGGAATTGCCCACAAAATGACCCCATTTTGGAAAGTAAACACCCCAACGTATATTCTATGAGGCATTATGAGTCTTTTGTACGGTTAACTCTTTGAAAAACGCAGAAAGAAAATAAAAATTATTTTATTTTTACACAAAGTGGTTAATTTATAAGATATTTCTGACACGGGGGGCGTGGCCTGGCGTCAGCACGGACGGACGCGCATCTCTAAAGCTCCAGAGCGGCCCGAGGGAATCACCAGCCATCCTGCCGCGGAAGAAAAGGGTGAGACATACAAGGGTGAGACATACAAACACCCCACAGTTGATCCCCTTCCCAGGAGCTATCTTTTAAGCCCGAAATCGGGCGGATAGGTGACCGGCCGCCGCGCGGCCGAAAATCGAGGCCGTGGCTTTGCGGCCTACTAACGCCGGAGCTGACGGCGCGGCCCCAGGCAACAACTGACAGCCCACACACCTACTTCCACACAGATGGAGGTGTAAATGGGCACTACATGATCTGTACATCACGGGTAAATGTGGAGGTAGACACACCTTCATCCACACACCCGACAGTCAACAACGGACCCCGGCGCGGCAGTCGAGGCCGCAATCATCCGGCGTTTCGGTGCCGGAGCTAAAAGCCGGCGCGCCGCCGGCCAGTGGATAGGCGGGCTAAAGCCCGAATTTTCTATCGAGGACCCTTCCCCTAGTTGACACCCCACAAACATACAGAGTGGGAAAAGAAGGCGCCGTCCTACCGACCACTAAGGGAGCCCGGCGAGACCTCGAAATCTCTACGCGCAGGCAGGCACGACTGCGGTCCGGTGCGGGGGGCACAGTCTTTATAGAATATTTAATTGGTGAAACACATTTTTATTT
>BLSH010383764.1:441546-465564 GCA_018402905.1 Glandirana rugosa | reverse complement strand
CACCACGCTTGTGGGCGGCTTACGGGACGTTTAAGTCTACAAGCGGCTTGCTCGCTACAAGCCGGGTTTTGAAAACGAGCGGGGCTTGACAAGCAGGTTGAGACTAATCCGAGAACCGGTTCACCATCTGGTACTAATAGTGACTTTCAAGTGTCAAGTCAAGATTCGTAGTGACCTGAACCGACGTCGGTTACAACAAAATGTAACCACAATATTGACTGTTATCGTAATCATTCGGTAAAATTGGTGAATTGTTGGCGGGGTATCCGGCGCGATCACGTGGTGAAAGGCCGCTTACAGCGGCCATTCACCACGATCCATGATCAGTCGGGTCCCCCGGACCCGACGGTCACGGATGTTCCCGTGTGCGCGCCCCAGACGTCCTCCCAGAATTAAGCAACCGCCCTGTAGACGTCTTTTGTCTATGGGGCGGTTGTTAAGTGGTTAAAATGGCTTACTAATGCTATTGTCAGTTATAACACCAATGTAAAACAACATTGGCTGCAGCCAAGTCCAGTGATGCTTAGAACTGAACTGTGAACTTTCAGTGATAATCATGGTCTACCACTTGGCCAAGAGCCTAATCAGAGTTGGACGAACAGTTCGGGGCGAGCAAAAGTTTTGGGCCGAACATCGCTCGTTCGGCGAACATCTGAATTTGCAGGGCATTCGGCGGGTGTTCGCACCACCGAATGCCCTGTAATGCACTGCGTGCTGCACAGCTTTGCCCAATCAGGGCACAGTAAATAGCTGGTTGTTAAGGAGCGGGACCGGGAAGCTGGTCGCGGCATCCTTAACAACCGTTGAGTCATCAGCTGTCAATGGGCTTCCCCACTGACAGCTGAATAAAAAAAAACATTTCCGGCAATAAAAAAGTGAAAAAAGTAGCATGGGGTCCCCCCAATCCATACCAGGACCTTTGGCCCAAATTTTTTTAAAAAATGACATGGGGTGCCCCCAAAATTCATACCAGACCATTATCCAAGCATGCAGCCTGGCAGGCCAGGAAAGGGAGGGGGATGAGCAAGTGACCCCCCTCCTGAACCATACCAGGCCCCCCACCCCAAAGCATCTTGTCCCCATGTTAATGGGGACAAGGGCCTCATCCCCACAACCCTGGGCTGTGGTTGTGTGGGTCTATGGGCAGGGGTTTATCAGAATCTTGAAACCCCCTTTAACAAGAGTAAAGGTTATATTTCTTGGGCAGTCCAATATCTATTTTAACATCAAAGAATTGGAGTTAGTCTATCCCCATCCCAGGTAATTGAATAGAAACAAGAGAAAAAAAACCCTGAATGGGACTTTAACCAGGAAGACCAACTCAAGAAGAAAAAGAGGGTGTACATACATAAAATATAATAGTAATTTATTGGTACAGTTAAAAATAATCATTCAAACACAGTGATCAAACAGAGATTGGACACATATGCATTGTATCATGAGAACACAACAACAGTGTCCCCTGTACAACCATGAGACAATAAACAATAAATATAAAAGGACCACTGATCTGCCACACGAGAGCGGGCAGAAGAAGACCCAACGCTTTTCGATGTTTACTAGTAGATATCTTCCTCAGGGGTAATTGGTCAATATTTAAAAAAAACAATCATCTAAATGAACAAAAAGAAAAAGAATACAACATACCAATCCGCTATTGCCGGTCCACCAATCCAAGGATGGATTGGTGTGTGCTTACAGGTGGCGCTCATTCCAAAACAGCGCCAAAGTTCACCGGAGGGAAGGGCGTCATAAGGGGGTGGATGTGAGGCGCCGCTGCTGTCTGCAACAAACAGCTATGGAACCCCCCCACTAACTGGGACGGTCGGTGTGACGTCAGAGCGTCAGCGACGCGGTGCATCTGGGAGCCGAACATCTGGCTCATAAAGTGATCAGCACCAACAGGAACCACCCAGCGCATCAAGGGTAGCACACAACATTCTCATATGAGAATGAGAGCAATGCAGCACCATCTAGAGGACAAAAGGGCAAGAGCTACTAAAAAAAAAAAAAAAGGAAACATACATATGCTAAAAGGTGACTGGATAACAGCAGATAAGTCAGGAAGATAATGGTCCATTCAATGAAATGCAACATACCTGCATCACTTATTGGTGCTTAATGAACAGCCTTGATGCATAAGGGAACTTAACATACAAAACTTTCACCCATGTAGAGAAAAAAAGAAAGAAAAAAATAGTAAATAAAATAAATGCGTTCCTGGCAAATTCAATGGAATTTGGTCTATTAGGGTACAGGGGGAATGGATAGAGGGCTGTAGCCATGCAAGGGTAACACATGGTATCAACATATTAGTCCAGCTCGGGGCCACCAGATGAAAAACCTTCTAGAAGGGGTTTATATGAGATGGCCTCATTGAGGCCGGAATACATTGCAGCCCGCAGACGGAAAATCCATCTCTGTTCTTTCTGTAGCAGAATTTTATTGAAGTTCCCCCCTCTATCCCCCATATGGACTCTATCTAAGATCAGAAAGGATACTTTCGGAAAGAGGCCCTTATGTTGTTTGATTACATGTCTCCCAAGGGGCAATTCACTGATACATTTTTTCATGGTAAGGATATGTCTATGTGCACGTATCCGGAAGTCGTTGATGGTCTTACCAACATAAAACGCTGCGCACTCGCATAGGGGGTGGTAGACAACCCGCTTTGTATTACAATTAGCGAAATGCTTGGGTCTGTATGGTTCGCCATTCAGTAGAAAGGTAGAGTGGGTGTCAATAAATCGAAAAAAATTGTAACCCCCACATTTAAATGTTCCAAATCTTTTACAAGGGTCCTTTTTACCCCCAATTTTGAATTCACTACAGGTAAGGGTATCTTTCAGAGATCTTGCTCTTCTAAACGTGAAGGCAGGATTCTCTGGAATGAAAGAACCTATAATAGTCTCTGATCGTAGCATATACCAGTGTTTTTGAACGATCCTTCTGATCTTGCCGTGTTGTCTGGAATATCTCGTTATGATCCGAAGTTAAACGGTATCTTGACGTTTAGATTTCGGATTGTACAGTAAGTCGTGTCTGCTTCTCACATATGCCTTTTTGAAGGCCTTCTTGAGACATGTATTGGAGTACCCCCGGGCCCGGAGTCTATCCCTAAGTGAATCGGCCTCGCTTTTGAGACTGAGAGCCTTGATTCTTTCCTTTGGGCCCTAAATGAGAACACGTTTAATTTTAGATTTACCATGTGCTATGACTTAAAAAGGATCACCTTTTTGGATGTTAGCATCCAAAATGGAGAAGACGGCCTTCTCACCAACAGCCTTTATCGAAAACCTACAGCTGGCAACTCCTTGCTATATGCAGAGAGTTTCCATCCTTAACCTCTGCTTCATTCAATCCCGTATAGCCAATACTTGAGGCTACGCAGACAAGGGGGGGAATGTAGTTATCCTAAACATCAAATATTATGTCGAAATGTGCATGTCCATCCTTCACAACCCAGAGTGGTACTGCCAAATATCAGCAAGTAAAATCGACCATTTTCAGAAAAAATTCTACCTGTTGGTAGATTCAGCTTTTGCATCAGGCATTCTCTCTAAAAACGAGTGGGAAATTATCCGTAACCCCTGGCCTCGTACCCCCACTTTCCACTGTCTACACAAACTACACAAGAACCTCAATCACCCCACGGGCAGACCTATCATTTCTGGTAACGGATCGCTTACTGAAAAATCTCAGTAAGGGGATCGACCAGTTGCTACGCCCCTTTGTTGTCAACTTGCCCAGCTACATACAATAAACTCTACAATTTTTGCACAATATTGACGTGATGTGTATTCACCCCACGTCGGTTATGGTTACTATCTACGTGGAGGCTCTATACAGCTCTATCCCACATGACAGGGGCCTGGCTAGTATTAAACGGGTGCTACTACAAAACAGTCAATTCAAACACAAACAGGTCAATTTTCTGATGGAGGCACTTGATTTTGTGCTTAATCACAATTTTTTCCTTTTTAATGGGCCCCACTACATCCAGGTACAAGGCGTGGCGATGGGGACGTGCTGTGCTCCATCCTACGCCAATTTGTACCTGGGGGAGTGGGAACATTCACTGTATTAATTGGCCACGATGTCTCCTTTTTTGAGTCAGGTGGTCCTTTGGTACAGATATATTGATGATATTTTTGTCGTGTGGGATGGACCGTCTGAGATCTTTGATTATTTCCTTCGGGCCCTAAATGAGAACACGTTTAATCTTAGATTTACCATGTGCTATGACTTAAAAAGGATCACCATTTTGGATGTTAGCATCCAAAAGGGAGAAGACGGCCTTCTCACCAACAGCCTTTATCGAAAACCTACAGCTGGCAACTCCTTGCTATATGCAGAGAGTTTCCATCCTTAACCTCTGCTTCGTTCAATCCCGTATAGCCAATACTTGAGGCTACGCAGACAAGGGGGGGATGTAGTTATCCTAAACATCAAATATTATGTCGAAATGTGCATGTCCATCCTTCACAACCCAGAGTGGTACTGCCAAATATCAGCAAGTAAAATCGACCATTTTCAGAAAAAATTCTACCTGTTGGTAGATTCAGCTTTTGCATCAGGCATTCTCTCTAAAAACGAGTGGGAATTTATCCGTAATCCCTGGCCTCGTACCCCCACTTTCCACTGTCTACCCAAACTACACAAGAACCTCAATCACCCCACGGGCAGACCTATCATTTCTGGTAACGGATCGCTTACTGAAAAATCTCAGTAAGTGGATCAACCAGTTGCTATGCCCCTTTGTTGTCAACTTGCCCAGCTACATACAATACACTCTACAATTTTTGCACAATATTGACGTGATGTGTATTCGCCCCACGTCGGTTATGGTTACTATCGACGTGGAGGCTCTATACAGCTCTATCCCACATGACAGGGGCCTGGCTAGTATTAAACGGGTGTTACTACAAAACAGTCAATTCAAACACAAACAGGTCAATTTTCTGATGGAGGTACTTGATTTTGTGCTTAATCACAATTTTTTCCTTTTTAATGGGCCCCACTACCTCCAGGTACAAGGCGTGGCGATGGGGACGTGCTGTGCTCCATCCTACGCCAATTTGTACCTGGGGGAGTGGGAACATTCACTGTATTAATTGGCCACGATGTCTCCTTTTTTGAGTCAGGTGGTCCTTTGGTACAGATATATTGATGATATTTTTGTCGTGTGGGATGGACCGTCTGAGATCTTTGATTCTTTCCTTCGGGCCCTAAATGAGAACACGTTTAATCTTAGATTTACCATGTGCTATGACTTAAAAAGGATCACCTTTTTGGATGTTAGCATCCAAAAGGGAGAAGACGGCCTTCTCACCAACAGCCTCTATCGAAAACCTACAGCTGGCAACTCTTTGCTACACGCAGAGAGTTTCCATCCTCAACCTCTGCTTCGTTCAATCCCGTATAGCCAATACTTGAGGCTACGCAGAAATTGCACAGATGATAAAACTTTCAAAAGCGAGGCCGATTCACTGATAGACTCAGGGCCCGGGGGTACTCCAATACATGTCTCAAGAAGGCCTTCAAAAAGGCATATGTGAGAAGCAGACACAACTTACTGTACAATCTGAAATCTAAACGCCAAGATACCGATTCACTTCGGATCATAACAAGATATTCCAGACAACACGACAAGATCAGAAGGATCGTTCAAAAACACTGGTACATGCTACGATCAGACCCTATTATAGGTTCTTTCATTCCAGAGAATCCTGCCTTCATGTTTAGAAGAGCAAGATCTCTGAAAGATACCCTTACCTGTATTGAATTCAAAATTGGGGGTAAAAAGGACCCTTGTAAAAGATTTGGAACATTTAAATGTGGGGGTTACAATTTTTGTCGATTTATTGACACCCACTCTACCTTTCTACCGAATGGTGAACCATAAAGACCCAAGCATTTCACTAATTGTAATACAAAGGGGGTTGTCTACCTCCTCCTATCCGAGTGCGCAGAGTTTTATTTTGTTAAGACCATCAACGACTTCCGGATACGTGCACAAAGACATATCCTTACCATGAAAAATGTATAAGTGAATTACCCCTTGGGAGACATGTGATCAAACAACATAAGGGCCTCTTTCCGAAAGTATCCTTTCTGATCTTAGATAGAGTCCATATGGGGGATAGAGGGGGGGACTTCAATAAAATTCTGCTACAGAAAGAACAGAGATGGATTTTCCGCCTGCGGGCTACAATGTATCCCGGCCTCAATGAGGCCATCTCATATAAACCCTTTCTAGAAGGTTTTTCATCTGGTGGCCCCGAGCTGGACTAATATGCTGATACCATGTGTTACCCTCGCATGGCTACAGCCCTCTATCCATTCCCCCTGTACCCTAATAGACCAAATTCCATTGAATTTGCCAGGAACTCATTTATTCTATTTACTATTTTTTTCTTTCATTTTTTCTCTACATGGGTGAAAGTTTTGTATGTTAAGTTCCCTTACGCATCAAGGCTGTTCATTAAGCACTAATAAGTGATGTAGGTATGTTGCATTTCATGGAATAGACCATTACCTTCCTGACTTATCTGCTGTTATCCAGTCACCTTTTGGCATATGTATCAACGGTTGTTTCTTTTTTTTTTTCAGTAGCCCTTACCCTTTTGTCCTCTAGATGGCGCTGCATTGCTCTCATTCTCATATGAGAATGTTGTGTGCTACCCTTGATGCGCCGGGTGGTTCCTGTTGGTGCTGATCACTTTATGAGCTGGATGTTCGGCTCTCAGATGCACTGCGTCGCTGACGCTCTGACGTCACACCAGCCGTCCCAGTTAGTGGGGGGTTCCATAGCTGTTTGTTGCAGACAGCAGCGGCGCCTCACATCCACCCCCTTATGACGCTCTTGCCTCCGGTGAACTTTGGCGCCGTTTTGGAATGAGCGCCACCTGTAAGCACACACCAATCCATCCTTGGATTGGTGGACCGGCACTTCTTGGAGGATATTTAGTGTGTGCTTAGCACTCACCATCCACCCAGGGTTCAGCGCAGTGGCGGCATCCAGGACGGCTGTTGACATTTGTATTGATTTCAAGGTAAGACTTTGGTCTCCCCTGTATTAGTTACTTGGTTTCGGCTGGCTCGAGTGTTTGGGGCTTGTATGCTCGGATGCTGACAATATTATGTTGAATCCAGCTTGGCAGATTGTGCTAAGTCTGTATCTTTTGTTTTTTTCCTTTATCCATTATAGACACCTCGCCTTTTTTTCCACTTGGGGTGGGTCCGGTTTGGGTACCCCGGCGTGGTGTCCCCTTTGGGGTGGCCCATGCACGGACATTTTGAGATACAATCTATCGACTGCCTGTATGCCTTACGGGTAAGTCCTTTGGGAGCCATGTATGTATGCCTGTGTTTGACTTCTGACATATATATGCGGGCAGGCTCTCACTATCTTAGTCATATTTATACTAACATACAGATCATCGTCCTCTTTTTTATGCACCCGATATCCGCCTATTCTACTGTTCAAGTACACCATTTGTATATACTCCACTGGCTCAGTCCCTGCTCTACCTCCATCATCCCGGTATGTATACAGGCTGCTGCACATCAGGGCACATTGGCATATGCTACTTTTCTGCCACTGGAACATATTTATTCATTATCATTATTTTTTAGATACTTTGCCAGCCACTGCTTTGCAACCGACTTTGATCTGTCATACATTGGTCTTTTGGTGAGTTATGGCCTTTTTTTTTTTTGTCCCACCCTTGATGCATCTGCCATTGACCAAACGTACATTTTGCAACTTTTAGATCCATGAAATATCCCTATCCTGGTTGATGTCTCTTGATCTCTTCACCAAATACACAAAGTATCCTGTTATTCTGGGTCAGTATTCCATATCATGAAGTTTCTGGGACAATACAATACGATTTGAAGTAAATATCTTTATTACTTATATTTTGTATTCTTTTTCTTTTTGTTCATTTAGATGATTGCTTTTTTTAAATATTGACCACTTATCCCTGAGGAAGATATCTACTAGTAAACATTGAAACGCGTTGGGTCTTCTTCTGCCCGCTCTCGTGTGGCACATCAGTGGTCCTTTTATATTTATCGTTTATTGTCTTATGGTTGTACAGGGGACACTGTTGTTGTGTTCTCATGATACAATGCATATGTGTCCAATCTCTGTTGGATCACTGTGTTTGAATGATTATTTTTAACTGTACCAATAAATGACTATTATATTTTATGTATGTACACCCTTTTTTTCTTGTTGAGTTGGTCTTCCCAGTTAAAGTCCCATTCAGGGGTTTTTTTCTCTTGTCCCTTTAACAAGAGAGCCCCCAGATCCCAGCCTGACATCTCTAGATGGTCCCAGCCTTACATATAGAAGAACTGTCAAACGGCAAGCCAGACATTTGGCGGTTTGCCTTAGTTGACGACAGTGTTTTTTTTTTCTTCTTTGGGTCCAGTGGGGGCATTGGTGTCTTGATTGACAATGGATTTATATCGTGGGACACTGTTTTTTTATTTTTAATAAAGGAATTTTCAAAAACTGCCTCCTGTTTTTATTTATTTTTACACTTTTTCGGTGAATGGGTAGGGGTACCATGTATCCTTACCCATTCACATGGGGGGTCAGGATCTGGGTGCCCCCTTGTTAAAGGGGGCTTCCAGATTCTGATAAGCCCCCTGCCCACAGACCCCCCCTGCCCACAGCCCAGGGATCAACATCAACATGGGGACAGGGTGCTTTAGGGCAGGGGGGGCAGAGCCACCCTGCCCCAAAGCACTCACCCCCCATGTTGAGGGCATATGGCTTAGTATCGTTCAGGAGGGGGCGCTCACTCCTGGTATGGATTTTGGGGGGCCACCCTGTTTTATATTTTTATTTTGGCATGGGGTTCCCCTTAAAATCCATGCCAGACCCAAACCAAAGGGCCTTATGTGGATTGGGGGGGAGGGACACACCACTTTTTTAAAATTTTTCTATTGCCAGCTATGGTATTATATTTCCGGCAATTTAAATGTCATTTCATTTCATTCATTTTTTCTTTTTTTGAGAAATGTCAGTTTTGTTACAGTAGGTTCTATCCACAGTACAGATGTTCCATTTTATGGGCAGACTAAGGGGACCCTCAGGCACTATATTTAAACGGATTCTTCATTTCTATTGTTGCACTTTAAGCATCATTAAAATCACTGTTCCTGTAAAAATGATCTTAATGATATTTAAAAAAGTTTGCATTGATACATGTCCCCCAGGGCAGTACCCAGACCCCCATATCCTTTTTATGGCCAATTACTTGCATACAAGCCTTCAAAATA
This sequence comes from Glandirana rugosa, assembly GCA_018402905.1. NCBI lineage: Eukaryota > Metazoa > Chordata > Amphibia > Anura > Ranidae > Glandirana > Glandirana rugosa. The sequence continues at coordinate 456,267 of BLSH010383764.1, read as the reverse complement.
GGGATGTTTGATTTTTCAAGTTCGGGTCCCATAGATATTAATAGGATTCGCTGTTCAGTTCTGAACTTTTTCTCTGTTCAGGAGTTCTGGTGCGAACCGAACAGATGGGTGTTTGGCCCATCTCTACTAATCAGTTAGGTCCTAAAATCCAATCTTGCAATAGAATGCTTTAAAAAGTACTCACCATTGTGGTTTCATGGGAAATCCCATGAAAAATGTAATGAGAAATTTTGCTTCTGATTTAATTTGGATTTCATGTGGACTTCAGGGCCATCTTGGAACAAGGAAGAGCTGATGTACTTTCTTACAACAGTGAGCAATCGATCAGTATTAATGTATTCAGTTACTGGTACTGTGAAGGCGCATGTGATGAGGTTGGCTTAGGTCCCTCCTAAAATATGTCCCAGTGGACACACTGAATGATCCTGATTACATGTAGCAGACTGAAAAGGCGATACGGTGCACACTACTTCCATATTTCCTAAGCTAAGATTAGATATTGATCTTGTAATGGGAAAAAGAAGAACACATCTACAACCCTATAAAGATTGCAAATATATTTGTAGTTAGAGTAACAAGAATGTGTCTTGGCAATATAGATATCACTCACTACCTAATTTCAGTGCAAACATTAAATCCCAGGTAAAAGACTTTAGAATAGTGAAGGTATCAATTTAGCCATGAACCTTATATTTTTGATTACATGGTGTCTTTGAAAGAAAGGAATAAGATAACCCAAACTGTGAACTCTGTTTAAATGAGGTATTCAAGTATCCTAAACAATATAATTTACACAAAGATTACAATAGATGAGTAAATGAATGAATCTGGTAAAAACTACTCTGCTGGCAACCCCTCACTAGGGAACTTATTTATTTATTATAGGTACTTATATAGAGCCATCAATGTATGCAGTGCCGTACATATACAGTATATTGTACATACACATCAGTCCCTGCCCTCAACGTGCTTACAATCTAAGGTCAGGAGCCAGTTAACCTACCAGCATGTCAGATAAGAGTGGTTTAGTAAGCTCACATTTTTTCTATGCTAGAGATGGTTCACAATTCTATGTCTGATAAACACTAAGGGGTGTATTTATAAAGCAGTGAATGAGACTTTCAAGACATATTCTCTGAAGTGAAAATATTCTAGCTGCCTGTGCTTTAAGTGATAGTGATTTTTTTTTTCACCACTCAGGATGAGTGAATGTGTCTAGGTTTGATTCTGGGGGGTTGTTGAATATTGTGTTAAGTCTGAAAATCCCACACTTAAACCCTATTGAAGTTTATGGGTGGTGAATCTATATAATCAATTCTGGAAACAAAACTCAAAAAACAGCCAAAAGCTTGACATGGTCAATACATTTGACACCCACTGAGGGCAGCTACATTCATTATTACCTACATTTCGGCACATTGTAGCACTTATGGACAGTGGAAAAGAAAAAACTCTCTCCCACCCTGAGGGCAAAATGTGCTACAACATAACATACAGAGCTGTTCATTATTTTGGATGTCTCAATATCCTGTATGATCTTGACATGTCAACATTGTACAAACTGTTTTTGCTGTTTTTTAGTTTATTATCCTCTTGCCTGCATATGCCTTTAAGTGGTAATAAACCCAAAAGCAAACATTTATTAAATTGCAGGTTACCAATTCTTAGATGTAATGGTTGTATTAGTTTCCTTTTTACTTTAGCATCATGATAGTATGCAAGCACTTGAATAGGAATCAAATAGGAGACTGACGGACCGCCTGGCACCCATCCTGGGTGTCTCTGCCAAGATACAGCTTCCTCCACTCTGGAACCAGGAACCAGGTATTATATCTCAGAATTGCACCCAAGAACAAGACAACACTAGCTAAGGTGCAAACTGGAACTGACTTTATTGTAAATTCACACAGAATTTTTACCAAACAAAATCAGATAAAAGCTTGATCACATTATTCTAAACAATGCAAACTTTAAACAGTAATATCATCAGTACATCTAATGAACAGCTAACATAAATATAAACAGTAAGCTAATCAACAGCTAGCAACTAAGGCTGGCCATACATGATTCGAATCTCAGACGGTTTAGCGGGAACCAGCTGAGATTCAAACCATTAATGGACAGTCTGTATCTACCAAGTTGATTGATCGATCAGCTTGGGTACAATCAGCCTGCAGGATTCTGTTGGGATTATTGCTAGTGGCTGCTATAGTCGCTAGCAATAATAACTCTCTTCTCCCAGTGGGAGAAGACAGTGGCCTGGCAGGAGGGATTCCCGCATTAACACTGTCTGTACTGTCAGCACTTGCATTATATAACAGGACATCTTTCTGATTGCTTGTAGCTCCCTCAATTGTCAGGGCCCATAATCAGTAGGCAAGAGCCTACCCTGCAGTCCCCTCCAAAAGCCCCTGTCCATTTGGGTCTGTCACAGAGACAAAGCAGGTTTTATCTTGCAAAACAATCTGCAATAAAGCTTGGTTAGGCTAGGGTAAAATGGAGGGACAAAACACGTTTTATCGATAAATAAACATTAGAATTTACCATTTAAAAGACATTAGCCATGATTATGGTAGTGTGCATATTGTACAGTTATTAGATATTGTGTAACCAGCTTGGTAATGCTGTATTGTTAAAAGAGAGAAATGAGGCAGGTTTCATCCTGAAATAAAAATATTGTATTGTATTGTATTAATAGCCACACTGGGCTGGCTTTTTTGACTGAACATCAGTGTATTATTTCAGAGAAAAGAGCCACACAAATCGTACAATGGATGGACAGCATGTAAACTGTGTGGTAAGATCACAGTATACAAGGGAGAAATAAGGCAGGTTTTATCCCAAAATAAAATTGAGAGTATATTATTTCAGAGACAATAACCACAACTATTGTACAATGTCCGGAGAGCATGTAAGCAGTTTAGATAGGACTCATCTTGAGATGAAGAAGCAAGGCACAGTGTGTATTATGTTAGAGACAATAGCCAGATATTTTGTATAATGGTTAGACAGTACGTAAGCAGCTTTTTAGTTCCAGAAGCCCCAGTGCACACTATGCAAGCTCTGGCCAGTGGTCCAGCCTAGCCAATATTGCATGGGTTCCTCACTTCTTAGATTGGCTACATCAGCCCTGAACCCCATGTATTCATTAATCATGTGGTTGAGGCCTTGGTATATGATAATACCGAAGCAGCCCACCCTACTATTAATCGTTTTTACAGATGCACATTGACCATGAGATGGTATCCTGCCATCATCAGGAAATTTAGCCAAGAGGTTCTTCCACAGCATCTTTTTAAGTGGCACATTTTGTCCTCCCTCTAGGAAGGTGGCAGTTGATCTACCATTTTCCATTTCATAAGAGAACCAATAGCGGGAGATACCCAATAATGGTCTCTCAAGCCATGAATGCTGGGGTCTCTGCACAAGAATTTCAGCATAAAAGAGCTCACTCACTTCAAATTATCTGCAGCAAAAACACCAAATGTCCACCAGATTGCCTGTCAGTATGTGCTTCAAGATTAAAATAAAATGAATTCTTCAGCTAATTCCTGCTTCATTTTAGCTCATCAATATACTAGAAATATATTTGTTCTAAAACACTAAAAACAGTTTGTTAAACTTATTTTACACATGTATTTAATAATGAAATTAAAACTGCTAATACCATATATACTTGAGTATAAGCTGACCCAAATATAAGCCAAGGCACCTAATTTTACCACAAAAAAAATGGGAAAAGTTATTGACCCGAGTATAAGCCTAGGGTGGGAAATGCAGCAGCCAGAACACAGGGACAGGGAGCCAGAACACAGGTATTGTAGTAAGAACACGGGTATTGTAGCCATTACACAGGGATTGTAGCCAGAACACAGGGATTGTAGCCAGAACACAGAGACTCAGCCATTACACAGGGATTGTAGCCAGAACACAGGTATTGTAGCCAGAACACAGGGATCGTAGCCAGAACACAGGTATTGTAGCCAGAACACAGGGATTGTAGCCAGAACACAGAAGAGATGAGTATGGTAGATTCACAATGCACAGAGCATGCTGCTTCTAAGAGCCGTTGTGCATGAAACTGTGACCTAATTACATTGGAATGCAGAGAATGCAGAGAAAGCAGAGAGAGACCTGCAGATCTTCACTGAGATCAGAGGTGGGCGAGACTGAACAGCTAACACCCGCACGTCCCGCCCACCTCCCGACATCAAGTTGAAAAGCTCTCTCTGCATTATCTCTGCATTATCTGCATTCCAATGTAATTAGGTCATAGTTTCATGCACAGAGCGGCTCTTAGAAGACCACCCACAGACACTGACTCGAGTATAAACCAAGGGGGGCCTTTTTCAGCTGAAAAACTTGGCTTATACTCGAGTATATACGGTAACTCTATCTGGAAACTAATGAGCCATGATAGTACTAAACAGAACAAAAAAATGTATTCACACATGCTTTGCCAAATGACTTTGGAGAAAAAGTCATAGTACATAATGCTATATTCTGCTTAAGCACACCAATATACAAAGGGAGAATATATTACATTAAAAGTATATGTAGCAATCAATCAACAATATATTTGTAACTTAGACCAACAATACATATTTTGGGATAAGTTTTCAATAGATGCGCCTTACTTTAGAATTACATAACAGAAGGGGCGTGACCGTCAGCTTGTAATATGGCTACAGTTTGAGGCTGCTTATGGTGTTCCTTCAGGCTGGGTTAATTCTTGCAATGTGGCTAAGCTTATACCACCACAATTGACAGCATGTATGCCTATATATCACTACCATCTGACAATTGGGAGCTGAAAGTGTGGGACAGCCCAAATAAACTTTTCTCATACAGCCAGCGGGTCCCTTATTTAAGATGGCACTGCCTTGGCCATGTCCTATGCCTCCTCAGGCAGTATATCTATACACATAGAAATCAACGCAGTGGCAATGCACAGCACTAGGGCACAGAGCACATTCCTCCACACAGGGCTCTCCATTCAATAGCCCACAGAAACTGAAGCAGAAAAAGTCCTCTCTGCACTCTCAGACAAGTGAGAAGCTTACTGACCACTACTCACTAGAAGACACTAAAGAATTTATAGAGCCCATTGACAACTACCCACAACCTATTATTTAGTAATCAACCGTGCTAGTCATGAATACCATTCCTTGTGACAAACAACTATGCATAACTTATAAAGTGCTCACCATCTCATAAAAAATACAATACAAAGACAATATAAAAGTCCCATTCTCTAATGCCCACTGTGCATGTGCAGGTGCTCAGTAAAATATTTAGCTTTGGTACTTCATTTGACTAGTGCATGTAGTGCCCCACATACAGTAGATTTACACTCACCACATATATGTGAACAACGATCACTAGTGTGGTCAAATGGGCTTGTGGGACATGTCCCCTTTAAATCGAGTGTCTCCTGTGCTAGGTCTGCCTGATGCTAAAGACCCAATCATACCACTCAGAAAGAAATGATAAAAAGGAAGCCCATAGTGTAAAACAGTTTTTTTTATTAGATAAAGGTAAGAAGTACACTCACTTGTATTGGTGCTGGTTAGAAACTGGAACTAGGGATGGACCTGAACATCGGGTATTCGCCCGTTCGCAGAATCTCAAACATTATGGGGCGTTTGTGGCACATTCGAGCTCCCCATAATGCAGTGCGACACAGCGGGGAATGACACACACTGATTGGCCAAAGCATGCACATGACCTGTATGCTTGGCCAATCACAGCGCTCTGTGCTGTGAGAGCCATGATTCGCTAGAGGCAGGGTACCTTTGGCCTATCATGACTCAGGGGTCTCACTCCATGCCCCACACTATATAAGGCCGCTTGAACAGTGGCCGTATGTAGTGTGTGAATGTGGAGAATGGAGCATTGAGCTAGTTTAGCTAGGTTAGTTAGTGGCGTGTAGGAAATGTAGTATATAGATACAGTGTAGAGTATATACAGTCAGTGCAGGCAGTGTAGCATATAGATCTAGTGTAGTCTAGCCTATGTCAGTACAAGCAGTGTAAGAATACAGTATCTCACAAAAGTGAGTACACCCCTCACATTTTTGTAAATATTTTATTATATCTTTTCATGTGACAACACTGAAGAAATGAAACTTTGCTACACTTTGCTCGCAAAGTTGTGAGTGTGAAGCTTGTATAGTAATGTAAATTTGCTGTCCATCAAAATAACTCAACACAAAGCCATTAATGTCTAAACTGCTGGCAACAAAAGTGAGTACACCCCTAAGTGAAAATGTCCAAATTGGGCCCAATTAGCCATTTTCCCTCCCCAGTGTCATGTGACTCATTAGTGTTACAAGGTCTAAGGTGTCAATGGGGAGCAGGTGTGTTGAATTTGGTGTTATCCCCCTTAATCTCTCATACTGGTCACTGGAAGTTAAACATGGCACCTCATGGCAAAGAACTTTCTGAGGATCTGAAAAAAAGAATGTTTGCTCTACATAAAGATGGCCTAGGCTATAAGAAGATTGCCAAGACCCTGAAACGGAGCTGCAGCACAGTGCCCAAGACCATACAGTGGTTTAACAGGACAGGCTCCACTCAGACCAGGCCTCACCATGGTCGATCAAAGAAGTTGAGTGCACGTGCTCAGCATCATAGCGTCCAGAGGTTGTCTTTGGGAAATAGACGTATAAGTGCTGCCAGCATTGCTGCAGAGGTTGAAGGGGTGGGGGGGGTCAGCCTGTCAGTGCTCAGACCATACACCGCACACTGCATCAAATTGATCTGCATGGCTGTCATCCCAGAAGGAAGCCTCTTTTAAATATAATGCACAAGAAAGACCACAAATAGTTTGTTGAAGACAAGCAGACTAAGGACATTGATTACTGGAACCATGTCCTGTTGTCTCAGACCATGATAAACTTATTTGGTTCAGATGGTGTCAAGCGTGTGTGACGGCAACCAGGTGAGGAGTACACAGACAAGTGGGTCTTGCCTACAGTCAAGCATGGCGGTGTGAGTGTCATTGTCTGGCGCTGCATGAGTGCTGATGACACTGGGGAGCTACAGTTCATTGAGGGAACCATGAATGTCAACATGTACTTTGACATACTGAAGCAGAGCATGATCCCCTCCCTTTAGAGACTGGGCTGCAGGGCAGTATTAAAACATGATAACGACCCCAAACACACCTCAGAGACGACCACTGCCTTGCTAAAGAAGCTGAGGGTAAAGGTGATGGACTGGCCAAGCATGTCTCCAAACCTAAATCCTATTGAGCATCTGTGGGAAATCCTCAAATGGAAGGTGGAGGAGCACAAGGTCTGATCATGGAGGAGTGGAAGAGGAATCTAGTGGCAACCTGTGAAGCTCTGGTGAACTCTAAGCCCAAGAGGGTTAAGGCAGTGGTGGAACATAATGGTGATCACACAAAATATTGACACTTTGGGCCCAATTTGGACATTTTAACTTAGGGGTGTACTCACTTTTGTTGCCAGCGGTTTAGACATTAATGGCTGTGTTTTGAGATATTTTGAGGGGACAGCAAATTTACACTGTTTTACAAGCTGTACACTCACTACTTTACATTGTAGCAAAGTGTAATTTTTTCAGTGTTGTCACATGAAAAGATATAATAAAATATTTACAAAAATGTCAGGGGTGTACTCACTTTTGTGATATACTATATATATATATATAAATATACTCTTCATTCAGTGTAGACTATATATACAGTGCATTCGGCGGTTTACATTATATAATACAGTGTAGTGCGGTGTTCAAAAAATCCCCATCATGTCCGGAAGGCCACCAAGGCAGGCGCTCCCAGGCCACTAAAAAAAGGGCAAGCAGCTTCTGTGTCTACAGTGAAAAGTGGTGGTGATGGACATGGTGCATCCTCTGCAGGCTGGTCATGCTTGTCCTTTTTTTCTGCTGTTGGCTGTGTTATTGAGCCACAACATGCAGTTATTCTACCATAGTGTCAGTTACATGCTGATGGAGGATGCGCAGCAATTTGGAGGCTCCAATGTTGGTTCCCAGGTTGAGGAAGGGAGTAACGTGAGCCTAGAGAGAGGGGTTGCCGCGGAAGGACAGGAATCTAGCAGTCATGTTCCCCCAACTACAGCATAATGTCAAGTTTGCTCCAGTGATGAAAAGGGAGGGGATGATGAGGACACTGACTGCACTTGGGTGCCTGAGAGAAGAGAGGAGGAAAGTGAGGAGGAGGAGGCACAACTCCAATGAGGCAGAATGTCCTCCAGGGGCCAGCTTAAGGGCAGCCACCCCTATTGCATCAGACCACAGAGCTCAACAGGTGCAGGGCACTGCTGACTCCCCGCTGACTTCCAAAAGTTCAATGGTGTGGGCTTTTTTCAACACTTGTGAAGTAGATCGCACCTTTGCTGTTTGCAATCTATGTCTGAAGGGGATCAAGCGCAGCCAGAACAGCAGCTGCTTGGGCACCACATGCTTGACAAAACATATGATGACCTGCCATGCAGTCCACTGGCAACAGCACCTCAAAGGCCCACATCATAAAACAAGGCGGACTTCTCCTTGCTCCTCATCTTTGACCTCAACCCCTACTATACCTCCAGTCCTCTCAAAATCCTGCACTGAGAGGAATGAAGGTATAGCAATGGGTGCCACAAGTACTTGCAGCCAATCTGCTAGCAGTACACCACCAGTTGATTTCAGCAGGCAAATTTCCCTACCCCAGTAGCTGAACCATAAAAAAAATACTGTCCCAGCCATCCACCTTTTCAGCTGGTAGACTCTTTCCCCCTTTCATGAATTTATGGAATGTGCTGTGCCACAGTGGCAGGTTCCAAAAAAACATTTCTTTTCACGTAAGGCCATTCCAGCTCTCTACCGTCATGTGGAAGGCAATGTTTTGTACTTCTTGGACAAGGCGGTCAGCAACAAGGTTCATATTACAGCTGACTGATAGTCCAGCAGGCATGGTCAGGGATGTTACCTTTCCTTCATGGTACACTGGGTAATTCTGCTGGCAGCTGGGAAGGATGCAGGAAAGGATTCAGCGTTGGAGCTAGTTCCCCCACCACGCCTCCAAAAAAAATGGTGGTGATTCTGCTACATGTGCTTCCTCCACCCCCTCCTTCTTCTTCCTCTGTGGCCTTTTCTAAAGCAGTGTCCTCTGAACCAACAGTGCTCCCTAATCATTCAAGGGGCTATGCAAGCAGTCAGGCTAAAAGATACCATGCAGTGCTACAATTGGTCTGTCTAGGGGACAGGAACCACACAGGGGCAGAGATTCTATCAGGGGGCAGGCTCAGAGATGGTTGATGCCACGGCAGCTTGAGCCAGGAATGGTTGTATGTGATAATGGCACCAACCTTCTCTCTGCCCTCCGACAGGGACACTTGACACATGTTCCATGCTTGGCATATGTCCTGAATATGGTGGTGCAGTGTTTCTTGACCAGGTACCCAAGTTTACCAGATATTTTTAGGCAATCCAGAGCAGTCTGTGGTAATTTCCGGCGGTCATACAATGCCATTACTCAGCTGACTGACATTCAACTGAAATTCAACCTGCCCACCAACCGCCTCATTTGTGACATGCCCACCAGGAGGAACTCAACATTGTCAATGCTGCAGCGGCTGCATGCACAGCAGAGGGCCATCATTGAGTACCTGTGTGAGTATGGCACAGGACAGACTCAGGGGAGCTTGGCTTCTTTTCGCCAGTGGATATTGATCAAGGATACATGCACTGTCCTGCCACCATTTGAGGAGGCCACGACGATGGTGAGCAGTGACAATGCATGCATCAGTAACACTGTCCCTCTAGTCTTCCTGCTGGAGCACACGCTTCATGGAATCATGGACAGGGCACTTGAGGTAGAACAGCATGAGGAAGAGGAGGACTTCCTTTCCTCTCAAGGCCCCTTTATGTAGATAGCATTCCTGCAGGGCCACCAAACACACAGGAACAAAAGGAGAAGGAGGATTGTGTCAGCATGGATGTAGAGGATAACGTGCAGCAGTCTTTAAGGGATGGGCTTCAGTCCTCAGAAACCCAAGGAGTTGTACGTGGCTGGGAGGGGGTAGTTCTTGACAATGTCATCCTCAGCGACCCAGAGGACTTTCATGTCTGCTCAAACTCTCAGGCTGCATGGCCTGCCTGATTCTACAAAACCTGCAATAAGACCCCAGGGTTCGTTGTATCAAGGAGAGGGATCATTACTGGCTGGCAACCCTTCTTGATCCATGTTACAAGTGTGAAGTTGCAGAGCTCACCCTGCCTTTGATATTACAATCTTCTCTTTATTTTGTTTTCATTCTTTTTTTCATAAAACATAAAATACAAAATTGTCATATCCTTTCATAGCAGGGAGTAATTAATACTTTACAATCTGTATCCCGAGATCGGTCTTCTTCATAGGGGTGCCTCTAATCCCCATAAGGTTACTAGGTTCAATCTTGTTATTTTTATATACCTAATATATCATCTCTTTAAGTATTACTCATATTTTATGTATGGCCTACATTGGCTATTCTTACTATATACCGACTCAAAACCTTTCTCCCTTCCCTTCCTGGTGAGTATATGACCATCCATACTCTCATTCACACTTCAAGACAAGTTACAAAAAAAAAAAAAAAAACCCACCGAATATTTCTCTCCTTCTCTTCCCCCGATCCACACCCATTACAAATATTGTATAATTTTTGTTGAGGAACTAAATTCTTCCCATTGTTTCCATCTCTCTGGTATTGTATATATACCCTTTTCTTCTGTTAAAATCGTTTTGTCTATATCCTGTATCATGTTCATCTCACATATCCATTCACCTATAGAGGGATTATCCGTTTTGCGCCAATTACGAGCTATTATTGTTCGCGCTGCTGTGAGCATATATCCCAGAATATCTTCTTTTATTAATTTTATTGAGCCTGGAATAATTGATAGAATTGCCGTCTTAATACTTAACTGTATCAATGTATCTGTAGTATCTTGATAGATATTATATATTTTCTGCCAAAAATATTGTACCGGCGGACATTTGTACCAGATATGGATCATAGTACCTCTTTCCTTCCCGCATCTCCAGCATGTTTCTTGATTGCTCTTATTAATTTTATATAAATCCGCAGGGCATCTATACCATCTAGTCATTAATTTGTACGCTCTTTCTTGATGTTTAGCAGAAACCGAGAGCTTATGTATTACTCCAAATGCTTTTTCCCATTCTTGCATAGAAATTTTTATATCTAACTCCTTTTCCCACTTTTTAATATATATTAGTTCTGTAATGGGTCTTTTGGGGGTCAATAACCTATACATTTTTGAAAGCCCATGTAGTGGCCTGTGTTCCTGCAGCAATAATTGTTCAAATTTCGTTATAGGCCTATTTATTAATCTTTTTTGTTGTATGTGTTTAATAAACATGTTTAATTGATGGTGTTGGACCCATTTGGATCTATTATCTTCACCCATATCTTCCAGTGGACAAATTTTTCCTTCTTCCATTGTTTGAATAATTCTTGTATCGTCTCTACTCCTCCATTTAAGGAATGTCTGGACTTTTAGTGCTGGAAGAAATTCCGTATTAGAAAAAAAAGGGGTCATTGGTCCTATATATGAAGATAGGAGTTCTTTTCGTAATATGGTATCCCATATTTTCATTGTTGATGCGACTAACAGGGGCAAATCCTTCATTTTGGGTCTAAAGCATGGTTCGATCCATGGTAACGACTTGAGTTTAAATAGGGAGATATCTTCCTCTAGTTTCACCCATTGTTTGGTTTTTCTATTATGGAACCAGTCCACTATCCTTACCATGGATGCTGCTCTTGCATATGCCATGAAATCTGGTAATGCCAGGCCGCCCTCAGCTTTTGCTCTCGTTAAAGTTTCTCTTTTTATTCAAGCCGGTTTATTAGCCCATATAAAGCTGTTAATTGCCTTACGGAGTCCTTTCATAAGATTAGTTGGTTGACTTATTGGAATTGCTTGGAATACATATAAAATTTTTGGGAGAATATCCATCTTTATAATGTTTATTCTACCTAACAGGGAAAAGATTGGTTTATTATATTTTTGTAGTGATGTTATAACCTTTCGAGTTATCGGGAGGAGGTTCATCTCCATCAGTTTTGTTAGATCTTTGGGAATAAGTATTCCCAAATATTTGATGGCTCTCTCCTGCCATTTAAAGGGATAATTTTCCTGAAGAAGTTGTTTAGTATTATTTGGTATTGAAATGTTTAAAACTTCTGTTTTATCATAATTGACTTTGAAGTTACTCACATCTCCGAATCTCTTTAGCTCTTTAATAAGATTGGGCAATGTCACCATAGGGTTGGTTACGTATATCAGTAAATCATCTGCGTATACTGCCATTTTATAATTATGTTCTTTTATCTGTATTCCCTGGATGAAGTCCTCAGAGATGGTAGGTAGGGCTGTATCCTTAATGTATTGCTGTTTTTCTTTCTGATGTTCCTTTGGAGCCCCTTCGGGCACCTGGTTTGCCAAATTATATAATTTTGAGTAGCAATCTTGGAATGTCTTGGAGATTTCTATAGGGTCATATGTGTGTTCACCTGTTGTTTTTTGGATTTTTACTATAGAGGTTACGGGTGATCGTTGGCCTATAGCTTTAGCCAAGAATCGTCCCGTTTTATTCCCATATTGGAAAAAAAGGGCCCGATTTTTATCCCTAATCCGTAAGGACTGCTCATTTAGTAAGTTCTGTAATTCATTTCTTTTATTCGTTAATACTATCATCCTTGTAGGGATTGGATTTTGTTTATGCTCCCTTTCTATATTCATAATCTCTTTTAAGAGATTCTCTATCCTGTTATTCTTAATTTTCTTAAGTCTAGTTCCGTGTTTAATACAAAGGCCTCTTATTATGCATTTTAATGTTTCCCATTGCATGGGTTGGGATGTTGGATCATTTTTATGAATTTTAACAAACTCTGTTATTGTTTGGCGGATTTCTGTCTCACATTTTTCATCTTTCAATAGGTTATCGTTTAGTCTCCATGACCAACCCGTTCCTCTATTTTCTAATATAGAAATCCCCAGAAAGATTGGGGCATGATCTGACCATAGGAAACCTCCTATAGTTGCTCTCGGTGACATTTTCAGTCCTATTTGACTCGTAAGAAAAAAATCTAGCCTATGGTATGTATTGTGTGTTCTAGAATAATAGGAGTAATCTCTTTCTTTTGAGTGGAGGATCCTCCAGATATCAACTAATTGGTGTTCTTCTAGTAATTGTTTAAATTTGTTCAATTGGTGTTTATTTTGATATGAGCGATATACCGAGGAGTCCATTTCCTGATTGAGGACAAAATTAAAATCGCCCCCAATCAGGACTGTTCCTTCAGTTTTCCCCATAAGCTCGTCAAGGATCTCTATCCCCGTTTTAATTTGATCGTAATTTGGGAGATAAATATTTATTATTGAAAATATTTTACCATATATCATAATCTTTAACATCAGAGACCTCCCGTCTCTACCTTTTATGCTATCTAAAATTTGATGTGGCAAGGATCTATGTATCGCAATAGATACTCCTCTAGATTTAGAATATGGGTATGAATCATGAATCCAGGTGGGATAGTGTTTGTTCTTTATTTCTGGTATATTATCAGTACGAAAATGAGTTTCTTGAAAAAGAATAATACTCACTTTCTCTTTTTGAAGATGGTTTAAAATTTGTGATCTTTTAGATGGGGAATTTAGCCCTCTAACATTGAACGAGCATAGTTTTATTAAATCCATAGGTAGGGGAGGAGAGAAAAGAGAGAAAAAAAAAAAAAACCCACACGCTACAACACAATCACACCAGTAAATACCTCCTATTTGACTCCTCTTGAGTCTTCCTTACTTTCGTAAGTTCCCTGACCAGTCGTTCCTCCGGTGAGGCTTGTAGTATATCCCGTTCCATGTCTCTATCTCTGAGGTTCTGTCTACTATCCCCCAGTGTCTCTGTGTCTTTCCCTATAACAAGGGGAGAAGCAGGGCAATGGGGGAGGAGGGAAGAGAAAAAAAAAAAAAAGGGGGGGTCCCCTTTCTCGTCCTCCCCTGATGGGGGAGACCCTTTTAGAGGGTCCACCTCCATCTCCCAGTGCCCTGCCGGTATATTCTTCTCACAGTGTATATTTGTTTTCCTATACTCTATATTTTACAGGCTTAACAGCAATGAATCCTACTCCCTATTGATGTCTAGGGCACCTTCTGATCCCTCTTCCATTGTTGTTAATATGCCCCCCGGCATATTATTAGTTCTTATTAAACCTTTGTTTTACACAGATGATACCATCAGTATTACACCAGTGAAGACAGAGAGGGGGAGAGGGGAAAAAAAAAAATTCTTTTTTTTTTTTTTTCCCTTTTGGGGGGATTTTACCCCAATTTTAGAAAATTATATCCCTTCTCCCTGTGTCTTTCTCAACTTATTTGTTCTTCACAATATATAGATACACCAAAAAAGAGAAAAAAAAAATGTCTTCCTCCTTATGTTTTCTCTATTAATTATTCAATCTATATAGCATACAAATAAATCATCTATATCGCATTATAAAGTGATGTGTATAGGAAGGAGAAACCCCCTATTGTGATATACAAATAAACCATCTGTTTTACAATAACAAATAGTAAACAAAACAAAAAAAAAAAAGTGGTACACTCAAAAACTGTGTTAAACATGTGACTAGTGTCAAAAAAAAAAAAAAAAAAAAAAAAAAAAGGAGGAGGGGATTAT
>BLSH010383764.1:414114-425203 GCA_018402905.1 Glandirana rugosa | reverse complement strand
ATGGATATTCCTGTTTTCTCGTCTTCTATCCTACCGTGGATGTTTCTCTTTACGTTCCCTCTCTCTTCTCCTCCTACTGTTACAAAGTTACTGTTCCTACTGTTTGAGTCTTCTGTACCGTTCTGTATCGGGAGTAGTTTTATGTGGCAATTGAATACGTCTATACTGACTTTATCACCGTCTATAATTCTTAAGAAAGAGTTGTCGATATTGCCTAGACTTTCGTCTGTAGGACTACGAGTGTCTTGTTTACCGCAGGTTTCTCGCCCGTCTGTTTTTCTCTCTGTTTCGAAACAGTTCTGAACTATTGTAGCGCCCGCACCGAACGCGCGCACTCCTCTACTGTGAGAGGGTGAAGGTGCTGTTCTGTGTCCGTTGTGCCGTCGTTCTAGGACCGGGTTGACGAGAGCTCTCGGCTTATGCGGCCATCTCCTCACGCGCGCAAGCCACGCCCGCGATGTTATCAAGTCTTGACAAAGCTTTGTCTCTCTTTTTGTCTGCCCGCTCTTTGGACGCCATTTGTTCTGTGAGCATCAGGATGTCTGCTTTCAGATCCGTTATAGCTGTTGAGAAAGAATTCTTAATATCTGCCACTATTTCAGTCATATCTGCATAAGTTAACGGTGTATTTTGATGAGGGCTATGTCTTGCCATGTCTTCTGAGTTTGTCATCCTTGTCATTGAAACATTGTCATCCTCCTCTTCTCTCTCCCTTGCATTTCTCTTTGTAGGTGCCATCCTATCTTCTGCTCTTTTGTCCTTATAGGTACATTTCTGGAAATAGGATGGGATTTGTTTGTTATTAAGTGAAGAGGAGGAACGAAGAGAACGACTTGGTGTTCCTCTTGAAGTGTATTTGTCCATAGTTTGGAGATCTGTTCTGTATAGGAAAGGGATTTCTTTCGCCTATCAGCCCCTGGTCTGCAACAGTAGGGGTCTTTATACCGGCATTTTGTTTAAATTGTCGGTCAATAAAATAGAATAGTTGAAGGGATATAGATAGCAGCGCTGGACTAACCGCTCATGAGTCCATCCTTATCTGTTGTAGGGTTAAGCAAGGGATGATCAGCTCAGAGTGACTAATATTAGGACACTATGAGGTCTTTGACCTTATTGTCAGACCTGTTCTCTTTCTCCTAGAAGCCTGATGTAGATTATATGGTTCAAAAGTGTTATGATCTTGCAGGCCTTGCTGGTGTGGTGATGTGTAGGAGTTGGGCAGTTTAGGCCGGTGTTGTGCTCGTGGCCTATCTCGTCACAATTCCTATTAAGATTCCAGCCCTTAAATAGAGTGCATCCGTGGGTCAGACAAGGATTAATTTAGCTAGTCAAGCTGGTGTGGTGCTAGGGTGAGTTCCGGTGGGCTTATGTAGTGTTAAGTCTATGCGCCGCGGTGACGGTGCTCGGCGGTCTGAAAATTTAGGCCAGGGATGAAATCGCGGCCTACTCCGATGCGGAGCGGAGTGGAATTTCGCCCCTGGAATTGACTCAGGCTATAGTGCGGGTGAATTGTCGTATGCCTGAGGTGTTTTTACCTCTCTCTTAGCCCTAGTGCTGCCTGGATTCCTTTGGAATCTTTGTCCCAGAACAGAGCTCCACAGAGATGCATCCTCTCGCTGCTCTCTCCAAGCCACGCCCCCAGAATAATAATTTATTATTCTTTTTTTTTAGTATTAATAAATAGTGCTACATAGTACATTTGTGTCCAGAATGAGGAGAGTGTCAAATAAGGGACATAGTCGTGGTGCTGCTGGTGCTGCTGGTGTTGGTGGTGTTGCTGAAGCTCCTGTTGTAAGGAGAGGACGTGGTCGATCTGTGCCAGCTACACGCACAAGTGAAACACCTTCCTCAGGTAGCCTACAGAACCTTCAGCGTTATATAGTAGGCCCGAATGCCGCTCAACGAATGGTCAGGCCAGAACAAGTACAGGCGATAGTAGATTGGGTGGCTGACAATGCCTCCAGTTCCTTCAAATTGTCTCTCACTCGATCCTTGATGAAAGCTCAGAGTTGGCACCTGAACTCCATGGCCATCTGTCTTTCACCTCAGCCCCTTGTAAATCAGCCAAGCTGTCTGAGCCCCAAGTCATGCAACAGTCTCTTATGCTTTTTGATGACCCTGCTAGTGTGCTTTCTGTGGGTCATCCACATAGCCCTGCCCCAGAAGTGGAAGACATTGAGTGCACAGATACCCAACCACTTCTGTTGCAGGATGAGGACATGGAAACACCACCGCAGCATGTCTCTGATGATGACGAAACACAGGTGCCAACTGCTGCGGCTTTCCTCAGTGTGCAGACTGACAAGGAGGGCAGTGGTGAAGGGTGGGTGGAAGATGATGTGGAGGATGATGAGGTCCTAGACCCCACATGGAATGAAGGTCATGCGAGTGACGTATGCAGTTTGGAGGAAGGGATGGTGGTCGCACAGAGGCACCAGCACAGCAAAAGAGGAAGCAGGTTGCAAAAGCGGAGCGAGCATCCCCTAGACAGTATGCCTGCTACTACCCACCACACCCAGGGACCTAGCACACCAAAGGCAGCTCAAAGGCGTTCCCCGTCATGGTAGTACTTCAGACAATGTGCTGACTACAAGACACAAGTGGTTTGCACACTGTGCAATGAGAGCCTAAAGCGAGGCACAAATGTTCTAAACCTGAGCACACCTTGCATGACCAGGCATCTAAATTCAAAGCACTTGCTGCAGTGGAATAAGTACCTCAAAATAAAAGAAAGGTCTTAGCCTCCTCCTGCTTCCTCTTCTGCTGCTGCCTCGGCCTCTTCCTCCACCTCTACAGTTCCCATGTCACCTGCCACCCAGCAAACAGACGATGTGACAGAAATGCCACCATGTCCGCCAACGTCCCCAAGCATTTCCACACTGTCTCATGGAAGCTTACAGCTCTCCATCTCCCAAACACTGGAGAGAAACAGGAAGTACTCCCTACCCACCCACGATCCCTGGCCCTGAATGCCAGCATTTCAAAATTCCTGGCCTTTGAAATGCTGTCATTGCGTCTGGTGGAAACTGACAGTTTTAAAAACCTGATGGCAGTGGCTGTCCCACAGTACGTGGTTCCCAGCCACCACTACTTTTCCAGGCGAGCCATCCCTTCCCTGCACAAACAAGTCGGGGACGAGATCAAGTGTGCATTGCACAATGCCATCTGTGGCAAGGTCCACATAACCACTGATACGTGGACCAGTAAGCATGGGCAGGGACGCTATATCTCGCTTACTGTACACTGGGCAAATGTAGAGGCGGGTGGGCCTGAGGCGGCTAGCTGTTTGTTGCATGTCCTCCTCCTCTACCACCTCCTCATCCGCTCAGCGTAACACCTTCACCCCCAACTTCAGCACATCCAGGGGGAAACGACAGCAGGCTGTTTTAAAACTGATATTTTTGGGGGATAAACTACACACTGCGCAGCAGCTGTGGACGGGCATTGAACAATAGACCGATGAGTGGTTGTTGCCACTGAGCCTCAAGCCCAGCCTGGTGGTGTGCGATAATGGGCGAAATCTCGTAGCAGCTCTGGGCCTAGCCGGTTTGACGCACATCCCTTGCCTGGCGCATGTGCTGAATTTGGAGGTGCAGAAATTTCTAAAAAACTACCCGGATATGTCAGAGCTGCTGCAGAAAGTGCGGGCCGTCTGTGCGCTTTTTTGGTGTTCTCACCCTGCTGCTGCTCCCCTGCCTGCAGCGGAACTTCGGCCTTCCCACTAACCGCCTCCTATGCGACGTGTCCACAAGGTGGAACTCCACCTTGCACATGCTGGAGAGACTGTGCGAGCAGCAGCAGGCAATAGTGGAGTTTCAGCTGCAGCACGCACGGGTCAGTCGCTCTGCAGAACAGCACCACTTCATCACCAACGAGTGGGCTTCCATGCGAGACCTGTGTACCATATTGCGGTGTTTTGAGTACTCCACCAACATGGCCAGTGCCGATGACGCTGTTCTCAGCGTTACTATCCCACTTCTATGTCTCCTTGAAAAAACACTTCGGGCAATGATGGAAGAGGATGCGGCACAGGAGGAAGAGGAGGAGGAAGAGGGGTCATTTCCACAGTTATCAGGCCAGTCATTCACAAGTGGCTCGGAGGGTGGGTTCCTACACCAGCATACGCCAGGTAAAACATTTTCAAGCCAGGGCACAGTTCTGGAAGATGAGGAGGAGGAACCGTGTTCACAGCAGGGTGGCACCCAATGCAGCTCGTAGGCATCACTGGAGCTTGGCTGGGGGGATATGGAGGACACAGATGATACACCTCCCACAGAGGACAGCTTGTCAATGCCTCTGGGCAGCCTGGCACACATGAGCGACTACATGCTGCAGTGCCTGCTCAACGACAGTCGAGTTGCCCACATTGTAACTTGTGCCGATTACTGGGTGTCCCCCCTACTTGATCCCCGTTACAAGGACAATGTGCCATCCTTAATTCCCTCACTGGAGCATGAACGCAAGATGTGCAACTACAAGCGCACGCTGGTAGATGCGCTGCTGAGGGCATTCCCAAATGACACAGGGGGCTCTGTGGAAGCACAAGGCGAAGGCGGAGGAGGAGGAGGAGGAAGAGGTCGCCAACACAGCTGTGGCACCGCTAGCACCTCAGAAGGCAAGGTTAGCATAGCCGAAATGTGGAAAAGTTTTGTCAGCAGCCCACCACAACAAACAGCACCACCAGCTGATAGGCAACGTCTTAGCAGGAGTCAGTATTTCAGCAACATGGTGGAACAGTATGTGTGCATACGCCTACACGTACTGACTGATGGGTCTGCCCCATTCAACTTCTGGGTCTCCAAATTGGGCACATGGCCTGAGCTTACCCTTTATGCCTTGGAGGTGCTGGCCTGCCCTGCAGCCAGTGTATTGTCTGAACGTGTGTTTAGCACGGCAGGGGGTGTTATCACAGACAAGCGCAGCCACCTGTCCACAGCCAACGTAGACAAGCTAACGTTTATTAAATGAACCAGGCATGGATGCCACAAGACTTGTCTGTACCTTGTGCAGAATAGACATTTAGACCGGCCTCACACAGCCATTGGTATATTTGTTTTTTTTTTAATATGTCTCAATATTTTGGGGGCTACCCCAATTAGAAAAAAAAAACAAACAAACAAATAACAGTGTTGGCTACCTCCTCCTCCTCCACCACCGCCACTTCCACCTACACTGCCATGATCATGGCCTAGTCAACCTCTAGGCTCCTACTCCACATCCACCTCCTCCTCCCATTTTTTTTTTTGTGATTTTAAGTTATTTCCCTATCCACATTTGTTTGTAGGGTACTTGTCCTACTCCTACTCCTTACCCCCATTTGCTTCCTTTTGCAGCCCTCTAGCCCTTTCCAGGACTTTTTTACAGCCATTTTTGTGCCCAAAAGTTTGGGTCACCATTGATTTCAATGGGGTTCTGGGTCCGGGGTCAAGTTCAGGTCAAGTTCGGTACCGAACCCGAACTTTTCCGCGTGGTTCGGCCAAACCAGACGAACCTGAAACATCCAGGTGTCCGCTCAACTCTAGCCACCACCAACACACAAGGTCCAATTTTTATGCACCTGTTTGTCCTGGGATAAGCCATTACAATTTTATAGAGTGCAGTCCCTGTAGTATATATAATATAGTTCAGACTATATGGTGCAGTCAGTCTAGTATACAGTATATAACACAGTGTATTGAAGTGGTTAAGGGGAACCCTATGACAGAATTAGTGAAAAAAAAACAGCATGGGGTGCCCCCAAAATCCATACCAGGCCCTTCAGGTCTGGAATGGATTTTAAGGGGCACCCCGCGTCAAATTTTTTAAAAAAGGGTCTGGTTTGGATTTTGGGGGAGACCCCAACGCAAATTTTTTCAGTGATATTTGATCTGTACAATTCATTGCGAGATCTCCACTCTACAGATATATCCCTCACCTCACACTCTTTGTCCTCCTGCATAATCAATACTCTCATTTAACCCAGCTACTATAGAGGAAGTCACTAAACTTCTTTCTAACACCCACCTAACCTCCTGCCCACTGGACCATGTTCCTTCTCAAATACTACAATCACCCTCTGGTTCTATCCTACACTCTTTAACTCATATCTTCAACCTCTCCCTCTCTACTGGCATCTTCCCCAACCCTCTAAAACATGCACTAGTTGCTCCCATACAAAAAACAGCTTCACTGGACCCAACCAATCTTAACAATCTAAGACCCATCTCCTTACTCCGTTTTGCCTCCAAACTCCTTGAATGTTTAGTCTTCAACTAACTGTGTGAACACTTCATTTAGAATAACCTTCTTAATCCCCTTCAGTCTGGATTTTGTCCACAGCACTCCACAGAAACTGCTCTCCTAAAACTCACAAATGACTTACTAACAGCTAAAACCAATGGTCATTATTCTGTACTCTTACTCTTGGATCACTCCGCTGCCTTCGATACTGTTGATCACCCCCTCCTCCTCAAAAAACTCAATTTGCCTGGTCTCCATGGCTGTTCTCTCCATTGGTTCGAATCTTACCTATCTCACCGCACCTTCAGAGTATAGTCTCGGGAGGGGCACTGCCAGAAAATAAGGTGTTGCTTACAGAACTGAAATTAACTTATAATACAGTGTACAGTATACATAGGTCAGTAGTAGGTAGGGCAGTGTACAGAGGCCAGTAGTAGGTAGGGCAGTGTAAAAAGTCCAGTAGTAGGTAGGGCAGTGTACAGAGGTCAGTAGTATGTAGGGCAGTGTACAGAGGTCAGTAGTAAGTAGAGCATTGTACAGAGGTCAGTAGTATGTAGGGCAGTGTACAGAGGTCAGTAGTAGGTAGGGAAGTGTACAGCGGTCAGTAGTATGTAGAGCAGTGTACAGAGGTCAATATTATGTAGAGCAGTGTACAGAGGTCAGTAGTAGGTAGGGCAGTGTACAGAGGTCAGTAGTATGTAGGGCAGTGTAAAGAGGTCAGTAGTATGTAGAGCAGTGTACAGAGGTCAGTAGTATGTAGGGCAGTGTACAGAGGTCAGTGGTAGGTAGGGCAGTGTACAGAGGTCAGTAGTAGGTAGGGCAGTGTACAGAGGTCAATAGTAGGTAGGGCAGTGTACAGAGCTCAATAGTATGTAGAGCAGGGTACAGAGGTCAGTAGCATGTAGGGCAGTGTACAGAGGTCAGTAGTAGGTAGGGCAGTGTACAGAGGTCAGTAGTATGTAGAGCAGTGTACAGATGTTAGTAGTAGGTAGGGCAGTGTACAGGGGTCAGTAGTATGTAGGGCAGTGTACAGAGGTCAGTAGTAGGTAGTGCAGTGTACAGAGGTCAGTAGTATGTAGAGCAGTATACAGATGTTAGTAGTAGGTAGGGCAGTGTACAGGGGTCAGTAGTATGTAGGGCAGTGTACAGAGGTCAGTAGTATGTAGAGCAGTGTACAGATGTTAGTAGTAGGTAGGGCAGTGTACAGGGGTCAGTAGTATGTAGGGCAGTGTACAGAGGTCAGTAGTAGATAGGGCAGTGTACAGAGGTCAGTAGTAGGTAGGGCAGTGTACAGAGGTCAGTAGTATGT
Organism: Glandirana rugosa; assembly: GCA_018402905.1. NCBI lineage: Eukaryota > Metazoa > Chordata > Amphibia > Anura > Ranidae > Glandirana > Glandirana rugosa. Next base: position 417,675 of record BLSH010383764.1, on the reverse strand, counting down.
AGAGCAGTGTACAGAGGTCAGTAGTAGGTAGGGCAATGTAAAGAGGTCAGTAGTATATAGGGCAGTGTACAGAGGTCAGTAGTAGGCAGGACAGCGTACAGAGGTCAGTAGTATGCTGGCCAGTGTACAGAGGTCAGTAGTAGGTAGGGCAGTGTACAGAGGTCATTAGTAGTTAGAGCAGTGTACAGAGGTCGGTATTATGCAGGGCAGTGTACAGAGGTCAGTAGTAGGTAGGGCAGTGTGCAGAGGTCAGTAGTAGGTAGGGCAGTGTACAGAGGTCTGTGGTATGTACGGCAGTGTACAGAGATCAGTAGTATGTAGGGCAGTGTCCAGAGGGCAGAAGTATGTAGATCAGTGTACAGAGATCAGTAATATGTAGGGCAGTGTACAGAGGTCAATAGTATGTAGGGCAGTGTACATAGGTCAGTAGTAGGTAGGGCAGTGTACAGAGGTCAGTAGTATGTAGAGCAGTGTACAGAGGTCAGTAATATGTAGAGCAGTGTACAGAGGTCAGTAGTAGGTAGGGCACTGTACAGAGATCAGTAGTATGTAGGGCAGTGTACAGCAGTAAGTAGTATGTAGAACAGTGTACAGAGGTCAGTTGTATGTAGAGCAGTGTACAGAGGTCAGTAGTAGGTAGGGCAGTGTACAGAGGTCAGTAGTAGGTAGGGCAGTGTACAGAGGTCAGTAGTATGTAGAGCAGTGTACAGAGGTCAGTAGTATGTAGGGCAGTGTAGAGAGGTCAGTAGTAGGTAGAGCAGTGTACAGCGGTCAGTAGTATGTAGAGCAGTGTACAGAGGTCAGTAGTAGGTAGGGCAGTGTACAGAGGTCAGTAGTAAGTAGAGCAGTGTACAGAGGTTAGTAGTAGGTAGGGCAGTGTACAGGGGTCAGTAGTATGTAGGGCAGTGTACAGAGGTCAGTAGTAGGTAGGGCAGTGTACAGAGGTCAGTAGTAGATAGGGCAGTGTACAGAGGTCAGTAGTATGTAGAGCAGTGTACAGAGGTCAGTAGTATGTAGGGCAGTGTACAGAGGTCAGTAGTAGGTAGGGCAGTGTACAGAGGTCAGTAGTAGGTAGGGCAGTGTACAGAGGTCAGTAGTATGTAGAGCAGTGTACAGAGGTCAGTAGTATGTAGGGCAGTGTAGAGAGGTCAGTAGTAGGTAGGGCAGTGTACAGCGGTCAGTAGTATGTAGAGCAGTGTACAGAGGTCAGTAGTATGTAGAGCAGTGTACAGAGGTCAGTAGTAGGTAGGGCAGTGTACAGAGGTCAGTAGTATGTAGAGCAGTGTACAGATGTTAGTAGTAGGTAGGGCAGTGTACAGGGGTCAGTAGTATGTAGGGCAGTGTACAGAGGTCAGTAGTAGGTAGGGCAGTGTACAGAGGTCAGTAGTAGGTAGGGCAGTGTACAGAGGTTAGTAGTATGTAGAGCAGTGTACAGAGGTCAGAAGTAGGTAGGGCAATGTAAAGAGGTCAGTAGTATATAGGGCAGTTTACAGAGGTCAGTAGTATGCAGGGCAGCGTACAGAGGTCAGTAGTATGCTGGCCAGTGTACAGATGTCAGTAGTAGGTAGGGCAGTGTACAGAGGTCATTAGTAGTTAGAGCAGTGTACAGAGGTCGGTATTATGCAGGGCAGTGTACAGAGGTCAGTAGTAAGTAGGGCAGTGTGCAGAGGTCAGTAGTAGGTAGGGCAGTGTACAGAGGTCAGTGGTATGTAGGGCAGTGTACAGAGATCAGTAGTATGTAAGGCAGTGTCCAGAGGGCAGAAGCATGTAGATCATTGTACAAAGATCAGTAGTATGTAGGGCAGTGTACAGAGGTCAATAGTATGTAGGGCAGTGTACAGAGGTCAGTAGTAGGTAGGGCAGTGTACAGAGGTCAGTAGTATGTAGAGCAGTGTACAGAGGTCAGTAATATGTAGAGCAGTGTATAGAGGTCAGTAGTAGGTAGGGCACTGTACAGAGATCAGTAGTATGTAGGGCAGTGTACAGAGGTCAGCAGTAGGTAGGGCAGTGTACAGAGGTCAGTAGTATGTAGAGCAGTGTACAGAGCTCAGTAGTATGTAGGGCAGTGTAGAGAGGTCAGTAGTAGGTAGGGCAGTGTACAGAGGCCAGTAGTATGTAGAGCAGTGTACAGAGGTCAGTAGTAGGTAGGGCAGTGTACAGGGGTCAGTAGTATGTAGGGCAGCGTGCAGAGGTCAGTAGTAGGTAAGGCAGTGTACAGAGGTCAGTAGTATGTAGAGCAGTGTACAGAGGTCAGTAGTAGGTAAGGCAGTGTAGACAGGTCAATAGGATGTAGAGCAGTCTATAGAGGTAAGAAGTATGTAGGGCAATGTAAAGAGGTCTGTAGTATGCAGGGCAGCATACAGAGGTCAGTAGTATGCAGGGAAGTGTACAGAGGTCAGTAGTAGGTAGGGTAGTGTACAGAGGTCAGTGGTATGTAGGACAGTGTACAGAGATCAGTAGTATGTAGGGCAGTGTCCAGAGGGCAGTAGTATGTAGATCAGTGTACAGAGATCAGTAGTATGTAGGGCAGTGTATAGAGATCAGTAGGATGTAGGGCAGTGTACAGAGGTCACTAGTATGTAGGACAGTGTACAGGGGTCAGTAGTATGTGGGACAGTGTACAGAGGTCAGTAGTATGTATGGCAATGTACAGAGTTCAGAAGTAGGTAGGGCTGTGTATAGAGGCCAGTAGTATGCAGGGCAGTGTACAGAGGTCAGTAATATGCAGAGCAGTGTACGGGGGTCAGTAATATGTAGAGCAGTGTACAGAGGTCAGTAAAATGTAGAGCAGTGTACAGAGGACAGTAGTATGTAGTGCAGTGTACAGATTTTAGTAGTATGTAGGGCAGTGTACAGGGGTCAGTAGTAGGTAACGCAGTATACAGAGATCAGTATTATGTAGGGCAGTGTATAGAGGTCAGTAGTAGGTAAGGCAGTGTACAGAGGTCAGTACTATGTAGGGCAGTGTACAGAGGTCAGTAGTAGGTAGGGCAGTGTACAGAGGTCAGTAATATGTAGAGCAGTGTACAAAGGTCAGTAGTTGGTAGGGCAGTGTTCAGAGGTCAATAGGATGTAGGGCAGTGTACAGGGAACAGTAGGGAAGAGAACAGGGGGTCAGCAGGGCAGAGGACAGGAGGTCAGCAGGGCAGAGGACAGGAGTTGGCAGGACAGAGGATAAGGGGTAAGTAGGGCAGAGGACAGGGGGCAACAGGACATTGTACAGGGGTCAGTGGGATGAAGAGCAGTGTACAGAGGTCATAGAATGTAGGACAGTGTACAGGGATCAGTAGAGAAAAGGACTAGCTGTCACCAGGGGGGTCTGAAAGGCACACCCTGGGGGGGGGGTCAGGAGGGCACACATTGGGGCGCAGATGGGCATACACTGGGAGGGTAAGGAGGGCATACACTGAGGGGGTCAGGAGGGCATACACTGGGTGGTCGGGGGGCATACATGGGAGGGTCAGGAAGGCACACATCAAGGGAGTCAGGAGAGCATATACACTGGGGGTCAGGAGAGCATACACTGGGGGAGAGGACTGAGGGAACTACACACGGAAGGAC
>BLSH010383764.1:399518-412170 GCA_018402905.1 Glandirana rugosa | reverse complement strand
CAAAAATTCGGAGAGAGGACGTCAGGACGTCCGACGACGAACTCACCCGCACTACCCTCACACGTACACGGGGTCTAGTACGCACGACCTTCACTGGGGGTCAGCAGGGAATACACTGGGGGGCAGGAGGGCATACACTGGGGGGGTCAGGAGGGCATACACTTGGGGGGGATCAGGAGGGCATACACCAGGGGGCAGTCACAATGCTTTGATTAGTTAAATTTCTCACTGGTCTACATGAAAAGAAATGCCATTCCATTTGTCAGCTAATAGCAACCCTATACTAAGCTGCAGTAACTCAGCAGACTTAGCATAGAGGTGCCTGTAAACTAATGACCAATATTCTACTAGCTGAGGACCTACAGGAACAGTCATTCACTCGGCTCCCTCTGCTCAGCTGCTCACACCTCCCACTTCCAGCACGCATGATCTGGGGCACATGCACACTCCCATCACGCCCACTCAAGCAGCAGCCTGCAGGACTGCAGGAGAGAGGCTTAAAAACTGCTGGGGGGGTACAGGGGGCGATGTGTCCTGATGTGTCTGAGCACAGTGGGCAGTAGATCATGCTGAGAATAGCTGTTTGTTGACCCGACCACGGCTCTGGTTACCCAGGATGCACTTGGCCTCAGAGAGTCTGTAATATTTTCTCAGGGGGAGCAATTGCCCTGTTGCCCACCCCCGGATCGGCCCCTGCTTCAGTGTCACTTACAACTCCACTTTCTCCTCTCCAACTCCTCTTGCCGTTGAAGTCCCCCTACTATTCTCGATCTACACATCGTCCCTGGGTCAGCTGATAGCCTCCCATGGCTTTCACTATCATTTATATGCAGATGACACCCAAATCTATCTCTCTACCCCTCAGCTCACCCCATCAGTCTCCTCACACATCACTGCTTTTCTAACAGACATATCAGCCTGCCACTTCCCCTGACTTCTCTGTTAAGATCAATGGCACAGCTATTAGTCCGTCCCCACATGCCAGGGTGCTAGGGGTAACCCCGGACTCTGAACTGTCCTTTCAGGACCACATCCAATCCCTGTCCAAATCATGCCGCCTTAGCCTCTGCAACATCTCTAGAATACACCCCTTTTTAACCAATGACACCACCAAGCTTCTAATTCACTCTCTGGTTATCTCGCGCCTCGACTACTGCAACTCTCTCCTGATTGGATTACCTTTACATACACTATCCCCCCTACAGTCCATAATGAATGCTGCTGCAAACTCATCCACCTTACCAACCTTTCAGTGTCCTACACCCATCTCTGCCAATCTCTTCACTGGCTTCCACTCACCCAACAAATAAAATTCAAAGTACTAACAATAATTTACAAAGCCATCCGCAACTGCCCCCAGCTACATCACTAACCTAGTCTCAAAATACCAGCCAAGCCGCTCTCTTCATGCCTCCCAAGACCTCTTGCTCTAGCCTCAAGCCTATCCTGCTACTAACTAATACACTGTTTTACTTTCTACATCAGCTCATCCCCCACAGCTGTTACCTTTTGTATCAAATAACCCTCCCTCTTAGATTGTAAGCTCTAATGAGCAGGTACCTCTGATTCCTCTTGTACCAAATTATGATGTTATTGTACTGTCTGCCTTCATTTTGTAAGGCGCTGCGCAACCTGTTGGCGCTATATAAATCCTGTATAATAATAATAATAAGAAGAAAAATATACATTATAGACAATACATTACAGCCGCGAGCAAATTTAACTACTTCCCGCCAGGCCTATTGACAAATGACGGCCGGGCAGGAGGTTCGTTATCCTGACTGGACGGCTATTGACGTCCTCAGTATAACCCGCGATTACCAGGGAGCCGACCAGGACCTCCAGGGAGCCCCCCCCCCCCCCAAGGACAGCATAAGGAGGCTGCCCAGGACCATCAGGGAAGAAGATCAGGAGATCGCCCAGGCACCACCAGGGAGCCCACACTAGACCACCAGGTAAGGGGCATACAGTGCACTGTAGGGATGGCACTGTGCCCACATGTGATGCCTGCCAGTGCCATCCCTAACAGTGCTATATGCACCAGTGCCCACCAGTGCCATGTACCAGTGCCCAACAGTGCCCACCTGTGCTGCCTATCAGTGCCCACCAGTGCTGCCTATCAGTGCCCATCAGTGCTGCATATATGTGCCCCATCATCAGTGCAACCTTATCAGTGCCACCTCATCAGTGCCAATCTGTACTGCCTCATCAGTGCCCATCAGTGTAGCCACAAAAGTACCCGTCAGTGATGGAGAAAATGTACTTATACAACGTTTTGTGACAGAAACAAAGAAAAACAATTTTTTAAAAATTTTCGGTCTTTTTTTTGTAGCGCAAAAAATATAAACCGCAGAAGTGATCAAATACCACCAAAAGAAAGCTCTATTTTTGGGAACAAAATGATAAACATTTTGTTTGGGTACAACGTGGCATGTCTGCGCAATTCTTATTCAAAGTGCAACAACACTGAAAGCTGAAAATTGGTCTGGGCAGGAAGTGTTTTAAGTGCCTGGTATTGAAGTGGTTAAATTACTTTTTTCTTTAACCACTTCAGCCCCGGAAGGATTTCACACTTTAGGACCAGAGCACTTTTTGCGATTTGGCGCTGCGTCGCTTTAACTGACAATTGCGCGGTCGTGCGATGTTGTACCCAAACAAAATTTGCGGCCTTTTCTTCCCACAAATAGAGCTTTCTTTTGGTGGTATTTGATCACTGCTGCGTCATTTCTGATTGCCGCTATAAACAAAAGAAGAGCGACAATTTTGCAAAAACCCCCAAATTTCTTACTTTTTGCTAAAATACAAATCCAAAAATAAAATTAAAAAAAAAATTTTTTTTCAACTGTTTTGGCTGATTTATATTCTTCCTCATATCTGTGATAAAAAAAAATCGCAATCTGCGTTTATTGATTGATTTGCGCAAAAGTTGCCGCATTTACGGATGATGAGAATTCATTTCTGGGGTTCTTATTTTATTTTTATTTTTTACTAGTAATGGCGGCAATCTGTGATTTTTAGCGGTACTGCGATATTCCGGCGACATGTCGGACCATTTTGACACTTTTTTGGGACCATTGGCATTTATACCGCGATCAGTGCTATAAAAATGCACTGATTACTGTGTAAATGCTATTAGCAGTGAAGGGGTTAACCTGGGGGGGCGCTCTAAGGGTTAACTGTGTTCCCTGGGCGTGTTCTAACTGTATTAGTGTTTGACTGGCAGGGGAAGGGGAGTGATCACAGCTTCCATATAGAGGAAGGCTGTGATCACAGCCCTTCCCCCTCTCATAGAACGGAGATCCGTGTTTACATGCACGGATCTCCGTTCTTTCACTCACAGTGCACAACCTGGCAGCCGCCGTCATATGACGGCAATTTGCCTAGCAGAGCCATCTTGTCACGGTCAACCTGTGGTTGGCGGTCGGCAAGTGGTTAAAAATGTCATTTTCTCTTGACCAAACAATATGCACGGTTGAATGAATACATAGTGATAGGAGAGGCAGTATAAGGGCACCCACGCCATCTAGTGGTGTCAGGGAGCTGCTACTTAACACAAGTTGCAGGGGCGTGGCCATACGTTGTCTCAGGCGATGCGGACTGGTACTGGTGGAGACGCCGTGGACGAACGTTCGGTAGCAGTGATTGCAAACTGGTAACAGACCACCTTATAACCACACACCAATGATTGTTTTTAACGTGATACATGTAAGCGCAATTTTATCGAATTAAAGCTCTATTTTATAAATGATACACTATGAGAGGCACTCTTGCTTTTTTCTCGGTTTGAGTAACTGGCCTAGAGGGGGACATGGAGGCAGCAGTTGACCCTACAGGAGAGTTGATGATATTGGTGAGCCTCAGTGTGTGTATATGTTCGGCACGTGATGACACTGGTGGAGGAGGCACCTTATCTGCAGTGGATACCAACCGTTAATTTTACCACGAATGATGTCCTGTGGACATCATAGGACTCATAGGACTGTTTTTGAGCACCTGCACTTTCATTTATTCACAGATCATTGGACATTGTTTGAAACATTGATACTCATTATAATTGTATTAGCTTGCGAAAATGAATGTTTTTTTAGTTTTCAATTTTTTTTTTGCATTCTTTTTAGAGCAGCAGCATTTTTTGCACTGTACCTACCCAGGAGGGATTTTATTTTATTTTAGCGCGGTGACACATTGTATTTAAATATTGCATTTAAATATTTCATTTTTATTTTTTCACTTTCAACATTATTAAAAACTGAACACCAATAAGTCACCAGGCCCAGATGGCTTACACCCAAGGGTCCTTAAGGAACTTAGCCAAGTTATTGCCAGACCCTTGTACCTAATCTTTAAGAGCAGTTTTCTGACTGGTATGATACCAGCTGACTGGAGGAAAGCCAATGTGGTACCAATATATAAAAAAGGACCAAGATATATCCCTGGGAATTACAGACCAGTTAGCTTAACATCAATAATATGCAAGCTCTTGGAGGGAATAATAAGGGATTATATACAAGATTATTGTAATGAGAACGGTATCATTAGCGGTAATCAACATGGGTTCATGAAGAATCGTTCTTGCCAAACCAATCTGTTAACCTTCTATGAGGAGGTGAGCTGCCACCTAGATAAAGGAAGGCCTGTGGATGTGGGGTACCTGGATTTTGTGAAAGCATTTGATACAGTTCCCCATAACTGTTTACTGTACAAACTAAGGTCCCTCAACATGGATCAAAGGGTGAGTACCTGGATTGAAAACTGGCTGCAGGGGAGAGTCCAGAGGGTGGTGGTAAATGGCGAGTACTCAGAATGGTCTGGTGTAGAAAGTGGGGTTCCCCAAGGATCTGTCCTGGGACCAATCCTTTTCAATTTATTCATAAATGATTTGGAGGACGGGGTGAAGAGCTCAATCTCAATATTTGCGGATGATTCCAAGATAAGCAGGGCAATAAACTCTCCACAGGATGTGGAAACTTTGCAAGAAGATCTGAACAAGTTATTGAGGTGGGCAGACAAATGGCAAATGAGATTTAACGTAGAAAAATGTAAGATAATGCATTTGGGTACCAAGAACCTGAACGCAAACTACTCACTGGGGGGGAGCCCCTGGGGGAAACTAGGATGGAAAAAGACCTAGGGTTCCTGGTGGAGAATAGGCTCAGCAGTGGCATGCAATGCCAAGCTGCTGCAAGCAAAGCTAACAAAGTGTTGGCATGTATAAAGAAAGGGATTAACTTTAGGGATAAATGAATAATTCTCCCATTATACAAGTCTCTGGTGAGGCCGCACCTGGAGTATGCCGTCCAGTTCTGGTCACCGGTCCTCAGGAAGGATGTCCAGGTATTGGAACGGGTTCAGAGAAGAGCCACAAAGCTAATTAAGGGATTGGAAGACCTTAGTTATGGGGAAAGATTGCAAGCATTGAACGTATTCTCTCTGGAGAAAAGACGCGTGAGAGGGGATATGATTTTAATGTACAAATACTGTACTGGGGACCCCACTATAGGGACAAAACTATTTAGTGCAAGGGAGTTCACAAAGACACACGGCCATTCACTAAGAATAGAGGAAAGGCGGTTTAACCTTAAAATGCGTAGAGGTTTCTTTACAGTAAGAGCAGTGAGAATGTGGAATTCTCTTCCACAGTGGTCTCTGCCGGGAGTGTAGATACATTTAAAAAACTACTAGATGCACACCTAAGGGACCAAAGCATAGAGGGATATACAATGTAATACTGACATGAAAGCACACACATAGGTTGAACTTGATGGACTTGTGTCTTTTTTCAACCTCACTAACTATGTAACTATGTAAAATCACTGCTCCTGCACTGCTATTGTTTTAAAAACTTTTTTTTGCATTGATACATGTCCCCTAGGGCAGTACCCGAGTCCCCATACACTTTCTTTGGCAATAACGTGCATATAAGCCTTTAAAATTAGCACTTTTGATTTTTCATGTTCGAGTCCCATTGATTTTAATAGGGTTCACAGTGTTCCGGTGCGAACCAAACCGGGGGATGTTTGGCTCATCCCTACTCTTAATACTTGTGTGTTCAGTCTCTTCCACTAGGGAACTTTCTACATTTTTTTTGTTATTGATATCCTCCTCCTATTTACATTGTAGTTGGCATACTCTTTCTTTGTTCCTTAAATGTTAATTAAATTTTTGGTATCATGTGCCACCTTGAGAATCATATATTTTAATTTCTTTTCTTTTTTTATATTCTGCTGAATCCATATGAGGAGTTAATAGATACCCAACAGTTTTTATTCACATTGATTAAAGAAATGTTTCAATTTCTCCATTAAGTCCTGATCTGACATCCTATTATTTGGACCTAGCTCCCACCTCAGGCTCCTGGGATTTATTTTCCCATTTTTATTCTGTTCAAGTGTGGCTATGTTCCATCATGTGTGGACTTGTTTGTCCATAAGTGATTGCAACTGCTGGAAACAGTGCTCCATATCATTGCAATACGTGGTGTCAGCATTTTCTAAAAAAATCTGATAAATCTATAATCCTACTACCTATAAAATTAAACTGATCCATGGCTGTTAGACCTGAGAAGTCCACTATAGTGTAACTGCAATCAGGGAAAAAAATGGGTTTTTTTTGGTGCAGTGCCTAGGATATAAGTGAATCATCTGCTAAAAATTAACAAAGTGGTCTCTGAAAAATAACAGCCTCAGTTTTTTTTTTTTTTTGAGAATATGTTCATTTAAACATTAGCAGTGTTACAAAATTAGACACTGAACAAGGTGTTTAAAGCAATTTACAAAGATGAAGTGGTGAAGGCATAGGGCCTAAATCTCAGCCTTCACATTAAACATGAGTGACAGAAAGACTAGATCTAGAGATAAACAAACAATGTACAAATAAAGCATGTTCAGAAAAGGATGTCTGGTTACAAGAGGAGTTTTCAAACTCAGTGAACCCGTTAGGGGGCAAGCCTAAGGAGTGAAAGCCAGGTGCACTGTACCAAGGTAACAAAAACACTAACATCACCTAAAGAGTCTAAATTACCAACGTCTGTGCAATTAGGGCTCATGGGCTGGAGCCGGTGGAATGTTGAGGGGGGTCTCTGGGAAGAATCTGGGCCAGAGGAGTCTGTTAGTTTAAGCCTGCCCAGTGTATTAGCTATATCTGCCCGAAGATACCAGTCAGAGAAGCAGAAAGGTTGCATGTGGTGGTGGATTTCAGTGGGAGTGAAAGAATGCTCCATGTAGCAGTGCCATCTTGCAAAGAATCGTTTGGAGGATTTGAAGTCTTGCGTAATTGTATCAGGTTTTTCTACGAGAAAGAGGCTATGAAGAGCTATTTTCACCTGAGCCATCTGGGGTGGGGATGGCTTGATCCAGGTTTGCATAATGGTTCTACGAGCGGCCATAAGGCATATGTGGACCCACTGAGGGGTCGTAGCTTTGGTAGGTGTGGAAGAAGAGGGGTCAGTTGGGCTGTGGCTGAAAAGAAATAGCATAGGGTCCTTAGGTATGACAATTTGCTGGACCTTCGTAATGTAAATGAGGACTTGGTCCCAGGAGTTGGATATCTTGATGCAGTCCCACAGCCTGTGCAGCAGAGTAGGTTTCGTTGAGGAACACCAAGGGCATGAGGAAAGAGAGGTATCCGTTGAGCTGTGGCGAAATGGGAGATACGCAATTTTGAATTGAGTCTCTGGCCAGGTTTCAGAGATTGTTAGAGAGCAGATTTTTTGGTAGCCTGCAAGTATTTGAGCTGGTGCTTCCTGGTTGTCCAATACCGTTGACCAGGGGTGGAAAGGCAGAAGGGAGTATTTGGAAGCTTGGTGTTGAATGAGATGGGTGTAATGGATGTTGTCTCGGGTGAAGGCAGGTTTTGATATAGCTCTTAAGTTGAAGATAGTGCAATAAGGTTTGACGGAGGTAAAGAGTATACACTTGCCAGTTCTGGGAAAGGCTTGATGGAGCCCTGGGCAGGATTGAGAGCTTGGAGGACAGTCTTTAGGCCCAAAGACCAGTGTGTGAAGGCTTTATATCCGTAGAGGGGGGAAACATGGGATTGCCTGCTATTAGCAGAAAATGGGAAATGTTAGAAGGTAGACCCAGGAGCTTCCTCACCTCCCTCCATGCAATTAAGGTGTCTCTGATGAGCAAATTGGTCCTTAGGAAGGAGGGCAGGGCAGATAGCTTGGAGTGGATGACTACCTGAAGGTTGAATGGGGACACCAGAGCTTCCTCTAGCTTGTAGTTATATCTAGAAACTAGTGCTTGTCTTAGGAGGTAAGAGAGGTTATAGAACCTAATATTGAGTAGACCTGCACCTCCCTCACTCTTCGGACGACAGAGTTTCTGCAAGGCCACTAGGTCTCCTGTCCTGCCAAACAAAGGAGAACAGGGCCGCGTGAATTTTTTGAACATTAATATGTTTGAGAAGCAGCGGGAGAGTCTGCAAGGGATAAAATAGCCTTGCAAATGAGACCATTTTGAAGCGGTGGCATCTCCTGAAGAGTGAGAGAGGGAGGACTGCCCAGGCTTCCAACTCCTGTACAATTTTGAAGATAAGTGGGGGATAATTCAAAGTGTATAAAGATGAAGGTTCCCTCCCTATACACAGTTCTAGGCAAGTGATGTGGTGCTTAGCCACTAGAAATGGTGATGATGTTGTCCAGGCCTTCGACAGTCGTGGGTTTAAGGGCAGTATTTCACTTTTGTCAAAATTAATCCTCAATCCTGAGCAGTCTCTGAAAATGGTGAAAAGATCCTGTATATATGAGATATCAGAGGAGGGGTTGGCTGAGAAAAGGAGGATGCCGTCAGCAAATAGAGCCGAGCGAAAAGTTTGATTGCCACTAGAAATGGTGATGATGTTGTCCAGGCCTTCGACAGTCGTGGGTTTAAGGGCAGTATTTCACTTTTGTCAAAATTAATCCTCAATCCTGAGCAGGCTCTGAAAATGGTGAAAAGATCCTGTATATATGAGATATCAGAGGAGGAGTTGGCTGAGAAAAGGAGGATGCCGTCTGCAAATAGAGCCGAGCGAAAAGTTTGATTGCCGACCGTGACACAGCTAACCCCTGCTGGGGGGCTAAGGGTTTTGGAGAGGGGTTCTATGGCAATACTGAAAAGTAGAGGGGAAAGGGGGCATCCCTGGTGCATGCCTCTTGTTAGCGAAAAGTCCAGGGACATGAAATTAGGGGTAACTAGGCGTGCTGTAGGTGAAGAATACATTACACAAAATTCAAAATGGGGCCTGACATGCCGAGGGCTTCCATAATTATAAATAACCAAGAGACGAAAGTAAAAGAAAAAAAATAACAATAACCAAGAGAAACTGATGTTATCTAAAGCCTTTTCGGCACCCAGTGATATAACAGCAATGTCCTGGTTGGGGTGGCTTTTGGCAAATTCAAGAGCTAGCAGAACCTTACAAATGTTGAGCGTAGCCGAGCACCCCGGTATGAAGCCCGATTGAGCGGGGTGTAGGATAGAGGGGAGAATGTGGGTGAGGCGGGCAGGGATGATTTTGGAGAGAATTTTGACGTCAACATTTATGAGGGAGATGGGCCTATAGGAGCCGGGGAGAAGGGTATCTTTTTTAGAAATGAGTTTGATGTAAGCCTGGGAGCCAGAGGGAATGTTGCCCCCATCAGCCGACATCGACCCATAAACATGCGCTAAGCTGTCCAGGATGAAATCTGTTGTCAGTTTGTAGAATTCTGCCCATCGCGACCAGGAGCCTTCCCTGGGGCGAGGGCTTTAATAGTTGCACGGATATCTTCAAGTGTGATGGGGGCATTCAAAGTCTCGATCTGCTCTTGGGATAGGAAGGGGATTTGTGACTAGAAGTTCGGTAGCCGTCGCTTTGTCTATAGGGTCCTTAGAGTAGAGTGAGGTGTAAAAACTGGTGAGAAGGGCACTGATCTCAGAGGGCGATTTAACAATATTGCCACCGGTGTCTTTGAGAGCTCCGATATGGGCGGATGGCGTCCAGAGCAGAGTCTTGCCAAAAGCCTGCCTGCTTTGTTGCCGTATCGGTGAAAGAAGAGAGCAGAGTGCGATTGTCTAATATATTCCTGTTGCGCGGGCCAGTGGTCAAATGCATGTTTGGCTTGTTGCCAAGCAATTATGTTGGTTGGGTTATGGAATGTGGCTAGCTCTCTGTGGGCCAGACGAAGAGAGTCGCTGGCCTGTTGGTATTTCTGGGAGATTTGCTTCTTGAATTGTGAAGTGTAGGAGATGATTCGCCCTTTGAGAAAGGCCTTCCCTGACTCCCAGAACAAATTGGGTGAGGAGAGGTGGTTGCTATTGGCGTCTCAGTATTCGGCCCAAGCCTTGTTTAGGGTTGCTTTCATGTCATCATTATTGGCCAAATATGAGGGAAAGCACCATACATTGGATAGACGGGGTGTCGGAAATCTGAACGCAGATCAGAGAGTGGTCAGATATTGCCATGCTCTCAATGGAAGATAGGAAAATCATAGGGAGTATTGTCGCCGAGCAGAAGAAGTAATCAATATGGGAAAGTGAGTTATGAGGGGGCGAAAAGAATGTAAAGTTCCTATCTGTGGGATGAGCGGACCGGCAGACATCTGTGAGATGGAGTGCGGCCTTCTTTTGGGCCAGGGGCATGAGGGTGTCAGCAAGGGAGGGACGGGAGGAAGGCTCCGGAGTGCTGTCCTCTGTGAGATGCATGACTGAATTAAAGTCCCCCCTGAGAAGGTGGAGAGGCTCGGGGTTTTGGAGGGCCCAGGACGTAAGGTCCTGAAAGAATTGCTGGCCCGGGGAATTAACCACGTATATGTTAGAAATTGCAATGTCACGGTCGTCAAGGGTGAGGTGGAGGGTGAGTCTGCGCCCGCCTGAGTTGGCGTCAACAGAGAGTACCTTGTGGGGGAGGTTTTTGTTAATAAGGATAGCTACCCCTGCTTTATGTCCCACAGCTGGGGAGCCATAGACTTTACTTACCCAGAGCTTGCATAGCCTGGACAAATCATCCGCACCAAGATGTGTCTCTTGTAGTAGAGCAATATCTGCCCTCAGCCTTTTGAGATGTCTCAATATTTGCATACATTTGTGGGGGGAACACAGCCCATTAACATTCCACGAAATTACCTATAGGTGATTCCTGACTTCTGGGGAAGTGTCAGGAAATCACTGTTGCCCAGGGAACCCGGGACTGGAGGTCTGTGCACGGGCACATGTAATGGGGCAAATGGTACCATTTAAGGTGACAGCACCCAGCACCCAGCAGCCAGTGCTGTCCGTTCTACAGTGTATAGTGTACCTGTGAGCCTCAGCTCTGTTCCTGTTGTTTGATCCTGTTCCCTGCAGACCCGGCTTGTCCTAACCTGCTTGATTCCTGCCTGCACCGACCCCCGGCTACCCACGACCATTCTCCTGTTTGATCCCTGGTACCTCTGCTGTCTGCCTGATAACGACTTCTGCTTGGACTTTGACTACTCTTCTGCCTGCTCCTTGGTACGGCACCACCCGCCAGTTGCCGACCCAGCCTGAATCACCTTCCTTCCTGTCTGCATGAACCGATCCGGAATCTCTTACATCATCATCAGAGATAATCCAGTCCTCATGCCATCCTGCACTCTCGGTCTCCTGTCTGCTTTACCAGGGGCCCCAGAATCAAGTGCGCAAGAGTGGTTGTTCCCTGCATAAGACAGATTCCGCCACCAGGTGCGGGACAGGAAGCCATGGCTGTAGCGAGGTATGACGAGGAGACAGCTTGCTCAGGGTGTGGGCCACCACAGCGATGACCCCCCTAGATCCAGAATCGGTGAATATATAAAGGGTACCTGAGAAATGTGAAAAGATATAATCAGAGAAAGAGAATTAGCACATCAAAACTAAAATGTTACCAAATAGGAGGATAAGCCTCCTTAAAGCAGTCAAGGACTTCACTTTTTTCCCCACGGAGCACATCCACTCAATGCCGGAGACTAGCTCCCAGAGAAAGCAGGGGTTAGTGTAATTCCGAGCGGGGGGAAGGGGAAGGAGGGGGGATAGGAGGGGGGAGGGTAAGGGGTGGTGAAGTAGGAGTGGGGTGGGGAGGAAAGGCAGAGGGGAGGGTAGGGGGGGTTCAGAGAGACAACAGATGGCGTAGATGTTAGAATATAAATTATCCATTACTGGGCCGCTGCATGGGGACCTTACACAATAATAATTATCATCAGTAAGCATAAACAGATTTGAGAGAGCAGAAAAAAATAAGTAAAATAAACTATTCCACTGATAGTGAGAGACAACATAGTTACCACTCCACTTGCATGTGTTCAAGGGGTTTCTGGCTGAAGCAAGAAAGAGCGATCCTGTTAGTGGGGAGAAATGCTATGTTAGGCGTTGGTGATGGTGCAACCCTGGAGTCAGCTGGGGGCTGCACGATCGTCGTGGAGCCCAAAGAGTACCAGTTTGTGGGGTGTTTTCTAAGGTCTTGATTGCTTATTAGATGAGAGAGCCGACCATCTGGGGGGAAGAGGGTCCTTTGAGGTGGATGGAGCCTCTTGTTCCATGTCCGAGGGCTGGGAGTTGTTAAAATAGTTCTCCACATCCAGAGGAGAAGAGTAGGAAAGACATTCCCCTGAGGCTGCTTGGATGTGGAGGATGGATAGGTAGGCCAGACTGAACTTTATATGGTGAATTGTCCTAGCGAGAAAGAACGAAGTCGG
>BLSH010383764.1:357947-375301 GCA_018402905.1 Glandirana rugosa | reverse complement strand
ATATATATATATATATATATATATATATATGGCATATATGAGCTCATATTCGGTTTAACACGACTTTTTCTGGGGGGAGCCGAATATGAGCTCAGTCACAGACACCCACTACTCATCTAAGTGTAATTTGTCTCGGCACGACGAAGATTCTCGGTAAGACACGAAACATTCACACTAATTTGTGTAATCTTACATCTCTTACGACTCTCTCCACAGTCTAAGAGTCGAACTACAGCCCTCCACCCGCCCTGTTCGACTACAATCGACAAGTCAGGGCGGGTGGAGGACTAGAGTCACTTCTCGACGTCGAGAGAGAGTCGTAAGAAACGTAAGGTTACACTCAAAGCACAGAATGGCTCTTAGAAGCAGCACGGCTCTGTTTAATGTGAATCTACTCATCACCCACAGACACTGACTCGAGTATAAGCCGAGGGGGGTCTTTTTCAGCACAATTTGGCTTATACTCGAGTATATACGGTATATATATATATATATATATATATATATAATTTTAAAAAACTTTTTGGTTTTGGCCAAGTGCATTCTGAATTTTCGGTTTTGGTTTTGGCACTAAAATTTCCATTAAGTGCACCTTTTTACACATATTAGTGATGAATGCATAATCATAGTTTATCTTATCACCCAGGACTGAGTGGACTGCTCCTGATAAAAAATGTCCTCCATTCGATAGAAGCAGCAGCTGCTGTTCAATGAGGTTACTCACACATTTTTTACTTGTTCTTTATTCTGCATTGTATTACTCCCTTTAGTTTTGTTTTTTATTTGCATGCAATATTCTACCAACAGTAATACCCTTTCTGATGACATAATCCTTTGCAAGTCTCTACACTGGTGACTAATAGCAGTTCATCTCCAAAATGTTGTCAGTCAACTTTCAGGTTAATACACACTTTCCAATACCCTGTGGCATTATTTTGTATGGCCTGTTACCATATCACTTTAACTGGACCAATTGCACTTAAGAGTATATCTCTTTACAGGAAGATAAAGTGGTGTGTGTTCAATAGACTCACTTTCATGTTTTAAAGCAATTCACATACACAAACAGACTCTTCCTGTACAAACAGTCTCTTTTCTATTACACAAGGTGGTCCTGGATCCAAATGGCAGATATATTATTTTGACATGTGGTTTGAATACATCCACTTACACTTACTTACAGTGAACCCAACATGGGTCAGCTGTAATTTTATATAGTTTACTAAAATGTACCAGAAAGGTACAAAAGGGAAGTGTTATATTCTGTGGGAACATCAACTCTTTGGTTGACAAATTTTTGGACACCTCTACTTCAAACCACAGTGGATATATATGATTCCTTGCACTGTTTGCACCCATAAGAAACGCCATAAATGAATTCTCATGGTTTGCAAACACAGCAACTTTTGTGCAAACCAGTCAATATATGCCGATTGCGATTTTTTTTACCACAAATATGAGGAAGTATATATGGGCCAAAACTGATGAATACATTTGTTTTCTTATATTTTTTTTGGGATATGTATTATAGCAAAAAGTAAAAAAATATAGTTTTTTTTTTCAAAAGTTGTTTGTTTATAGCGGTGATCAGAAGTGACGCAGAGGTGATCAAAAATACCACCAAAAGAAAGCTCTATTTGTGAGAAAAAAAAGATGCCAATTTAGTTTGGGTACAAAGTTGCACGACCACACAATTGTCAGTTAAAGTGACACAGTGCCGAATCGCAAAAAGCGCTCTGGTCCTAAAGTGGGAAATCCTTCCGGGGCTGAAGTGGTTAAAGAAAAGATACAGCTGTAAAACAATATATTAAAAAAAATATTTAGGCCGGGTCTCCGTGAAGGCTGCTTGATCACGGAGCTCCGGACCGTACCGTCCCCGCAAGCCCTCGGAAGCAGCCATCCGGGACTATCTCTCCCAGACTAGGCGGCCCTTGATGCCGTGAAGGCACCCGAGGATCGCCGGGAGCCTCCCCACCCCTCCGGAGTGGACGCCGGGATCAGTAATTAATCGAGGCCGCGGCTGCGGCCTAGACGCGGACCGGAGCTGCGTGGCCGGAGACTAAGCGGGCAGATTCAGCCTCCTCTTACCTGAGGTGAGGTTGGCAGCGTTCCCTCACTAAGCTCTTCCTTAAGGCCCTGGGAAGCTGGGCCCTAGGCTGAAGACATTGGCCGGTCCCTGAAGGAACCCATAGGCCGCAGTGGCCCTGTATTATCAGGGCCTTGCTCAGGAAGCCCCCACATTATACTTTGGGCTGTCTTTCAGGACTTCCCCTTGCTCTCCACTGCCATCTCTCTCCCCAGACTCTCCCCTGGAGGCATCTTTGGCATAAGGGGACAGTGACTTCCCTAGCCCAGATCACCTACCCCAGGGTCATACCTGAATGGACTGTTTGGCAGGTTCAGCCAGATCTCCCACATTTATTCTTCATTGCTACGTCTTATACAAATTGGGCCTTACACCATCACCCTACTACCCATGTATGCAACAGCGGTTAGACGGGACTTCAAAACGGGAATCAAAACACCTGGGGTTCACTAAACACCCCTCAGACCAGTCCCCATTGCCCCAGGTGAACCAGCAGGGCCCTAAAGCTATTGACACTCCTGAGGATATGGAAGCAGGGGCAGAAGGGGGGTCTCGGGTTCTTCCTGACCAAGATTCGCCGGTCACTGACTTTCTTTTACCCCAAAACACATCCCTGACATCTACAGTGTCCCTCCTGGAAAGAACCCTTGATGAAATGTTTGCCTCCCCGAGTGGAGCCAGGGCCCCTGACCCTGACACCCCAGGGATTCTGGGGGCCCCCTACTCCAGCTCCACACCCAGATCTGAGATTCATGATCGAAACTTTCTCTAAAATGTTGGCTAAAGGCTTGGCCCAAACTGCATCCCAGATCACTTCAACTATTCAGGCAGACCTTCAGAGCTTGGGGTCCAGGATTGAAGTGGTTGAACAAAAAACAGATCAAACCATTGCTAGAGCAAACCAGAACACGGCCCGTATCCAGGACCAGTTGGAAGCTGCCCACTCCAAGATAGATGACCTCGAAAATCGTTCCCGTAGATATAACTTTTGTTTACGGGGGGGTGCCGGAATCCATCAAGGACGTTTAGGAGACAGTTCGCTCCTTTATTAAAGAAATCATCCCGGACATCCCGGATCAGATTGAAACTAGACAGAGCTCATAGAGCCCTTCAAGCTCCTCGTGCAGATGGCCTTCCAAGGGACATTGTCATTAAACCTCATTTTTATGCGGTAAAGGAGGAGATAATGAAGATCACCAGGAAGTTACCTCAGTAATCCTTTCAAGGCCACCCCATTCAGGTGTTCGTGGACATTTCTCCAGCTACCATTCAAAAGAGGAGGGTGCTGAAACCCCTGCTTGAGGTGTTAACAAACAAATCAATCAAGTATTGGTGGTATTGAGTTTCCGCCTCACCTTCTTATACAAGGGCAATAACTATGGCTTTTCTTCTTTCAACGAAAGGGAACATCTGATGGTTAAATTGAACCTTATCTCCTTGGAGCCTGGATCCTCACTCCAAGCCAAATCTGTGGGTTCCTTCAAGCGCCCTTCCCCAGAAAGCCCAATTCCCCCTGTGTGGAGATCCCAGCACTCCAAGAGGCCTAAGGACTCGCATCCCCCTTGACCCCTCTTTACTCTATTTTGGGGTCTTGCTCTGGTTCGATAAGGCTTTAAGGTTCCCGTTGAGGCCTTGATCTGACTTTTCCTAAGAAAATGATCTTACGCTGGTTGGCCCCCTAGGGGGTGGTTTACTTTATTTTTCTTTGTTGATTTTGCTTGTTATCATTGTTCCTTAGACCTATCCTGCACATTGGGGGTGGGATGGGTCTTCTCGGGGGCTCCTGGTCCCGGATCCCTCTTGATCGGCCCCCGCCTCTCCCAGCCCCTCCATCGTGGGTGGTTTTGGGACTGAGGTGGGGGACGGGATCCGGAGGGAACTGGTGACTATCCTACCTGTGGACCCCGAGGGTTATTTCTGTATTTTCATGTCTTCTTTATTATTTGATTTGTTGAAATATTAATTGTGCAGGTTATACCCTGGGGCACTCCCCGGTTGTTATATTATTGTTGGGCTGCTCTGGGGGCGGGACGGTTGGCATGCTCCTCCCTCTGCTTGTGGGCTTCTCCACTTGGTTTGGCACAGAAGAAGATGTATGGCTGCCGGTATAGGAAGTTGTTTCTAGGTCAGTCTCGGGATATGGGAGTCGGTTTTCTGGCTCTCATCCCCTGACGGTGGAGGGGTCTGGCATTACTTGGCAGCTCTCCTTTCTTCTTTCTTCTCTTACCTTTTGTTTGCATTTCCCTCCTTTTCTCTGTTTTCTTCTTGCTTCTTTTCTTCTTCTCCCAGGAGCCGGGGGGGGTCCTCCTCCGGAGACTACGAGGGGTCTAAGTTATTCCCTTTCAACAGAGGCAAAGCCCTTAGCCCAAGGTGGTGGGAGTCTGGTGAGTGGCTCAACAATAACATAAGTGTCTTCCTTAATTTGCATCATGTTACCTTCAGTTAACTCGCCCGGTGTTTTGAAAATTGCCTCCCACAATATACAAGGCCTCAACTCCCCTTTAAAACATAGGAAGTACTTCCAGGCAGCTCACTCGCAGCACTTGGAGGTCCTTCTTATCCAGGAAACCCACTTTCCCTCTCAATTTTCCCCTAGTTTTATTCATAAAAGCTATCCTCAATTCTTTCTGGCTAATGCAAGACTAGAGGGGTCGGAGCCTTTTTCGCGAAAGGCGCTGTTTTTTTTGTTTTTTTAAATTAGATTTTTTGGTTTTCAAAAGAAGGAAATTACATTACAGTATGGTTAGTCAAATACAATAAGAGGTATTGTGATAACATGGCATGAGTATAAACCAGACTGTGAACAAAATAAGAGTAAGAGTAAAAATAAAAAAGAAAGAGAGAGAAGAAGAGAAAAAGGACAACAAGCATTAAGGGTTACAATTGTGGATTATTTTAACAATTGCAACGATTGAAGTTGCTATAGTTGCCATGGAGACTCACCAGCTAGTTTTATGTGTTGTCCTCTCCATTAGGCCAAATTTTCCACTGCTTGTGGAATTTGTCTCCGTTTAGGTTTTTGAAGGCTAATATGCATTCGAAGGTGTAGTGTTGTTGGGTTAGTGATAGGACTTCCGAGAGGTTCGGAGTCAGGTGGTTTTCCATTTCCTCATCACTAGTTGGCGGGCTGCTAATAGAATATGGGTAATCATCTTCCGTGATGCTGGGGGGTATATCTCAATTCCAATGTGGAGAATCGCCAGTTGTGGGTTAGGAGGAGTGAGAATGCCAGATAGGGCAGCCATGTGCTTGAAAATTTGGGCCCAATAGCTTGTTAGGCTTGGGCATTCCCATAGTGTGTGTAGTAAATTTCCTATTTGTCCGCAGTTGCGCCAGCATAGGGGGGACATGTTTTTGGAAAATTTCGCTAGTTTATATGGGGTGTGGTACCATAGAATTTTCAGGGTCATCTCTCCGTGTGTCACGCAGTGAGATGAACTGTGGATGGCTTTGATGGCGTTGGACCATTGTGAAAGGGGAATCGTGGTCTTAAGATCCGCTTCCCATTTCAACATTTGGGTTGTCTTTTGGAGTGTTGTTTTATTTTTGAGAATGTTGTAAATCAGTGAGGTACCTCGTTTGGGTGGGTTTGGAGATAAGTATATTTCCCTGATTCGTGCCGGGATAGTTTTATTTGGTATGGGGTTGCTCTTCAGGAAATGAAGCACCCGGGAGCATGTGAATGCTAAGATCTTGGGGATGTTGAATTCGTTTAGGATTGTGGTTACACTTTTGATTTCTTCCCTTTGGAAGAAGTCTGACACTGATTTAATGCCTGACTCTTGGAGCCTTTCTGTTGATAGCCATGGAATCATGTTTTCTAAAATGTGAATCGGGTATTGCTGTTGGGGTTCTGTTGATTCTCTCGAAGAGTTTTGTGTTAGTGTTCTCCATGCTCTTATAGACGCCTGCATGGGGAGGAGCAGTGTGGATATGTTATTTTGTTTCCAGGAATCTGAGCAGGTGGGTTAAGTTGTTTCTAGGGGCCAAGGAGGCTTCTATTTCTACCCAGGTGGGGGGGGGGGGTCTGTTGAGTTGAACCAGTGTTTAAGTTGGTCCAGGTGGACTGCGTTATAGTAGTCCTCTATGTCTATCCATCCTGCTCCCCCTGCTAGTTTATGTGGGATTAGGGCCATCTGTGCGCACCTAGCTTTTTTACCCTGCCAGATATATTTTTTGAGGATTCTTGTTATGTTGTTCAGGAGATATCTAGGTATCGGGACAGGGAGGGTCCTGAATAAGTAAAGAATTTGGGGTAATACCATCATTTTTACTGAGGCAAGCCTTCCCTTCCAAGAGAGGTCTTTGTTCCAATATTGTTTAAGTTGGGTTTCTATTTTGTTTGTGAGGGGTTGGATGTTCCTAGGGAGGAGATTCTTAGTCTGGTTAGTGAGAGTGATTTCTAAGTAGGGTATACTATGGGGGTTCCATTTGAATGGTAGGGATTTCTGTAAGTGTGTGCTGGTCGCTTTAGGTGTCCCTAAATTTAGTATCAATGATTTGGAGAAGTTTACTTTGTAAAATGAGATATTACTAAATGTCGAAAGTATGCGGTACGTCTCAGGAAGTGAAATTGCTGGGTTTGTGAGGGATAATATGATATCATCTGCAAATAATGTGGTTATATGGTGTGATTTATTGAAGCGGAACCCTGTAATAAGTGCAGACTCTCTGAGTGCTACTGCTAATGGTTCTATAATGAGATTGAATATGGTTGGGGATAAGGGGCATCCCTGCCTCGTCCCGTTTGTGATCTGAAATGTCGTGGACAATAGTCCAGCTGTGTACACCTGGGCTGATGGATGAGAGTACAATGCCTTTATGGCCGATAAAGATGTGCCTGCAAAACCAAATTTCTCAAGTACTAGAGACATATATCCCCAGTGTACTCTGTCAAACGCCTTCTCTGCGTCTATTGAAAGAAGCAGAGAAGGCGTTCGTGAAGTCTCTGCAAAGTCGATGACATCAATTATTCATCTAGTAGCGTCTGAGGTCTGCCTCCCCCTCACAAATCCCATCTGGTCTTTGCTCAACAAGTGTGGAATCATGTCTGATAGGTGTTTGGCTAGAACTTTTGCGTATAATTTAACATCTGTGTTCAGTAAGGAAATCGGTCTAAAATTAGCCGGAGTTGTGGGGTCTTTGCCCGGTTTGGGCAGGGTGATTATATAGGCTTTGAGCATTTCTTTTGGAAATGAAGCGGTATTAGCTGCCTCAGTGAACATCATTTGTAAATATGGAGCTAGGGATTTCCCAAATATTTTGTAGTATTCATTCGAGAATCCGTCAGGACCTGGTGATTTGCCCAAGGGGAGCGTGTTTATTGAGTTTTCTATTTCCTCCTGCGTGAATGGGGCATTGAGTTGGAGTAATTGTTCTTGTGAGAGGGTAGGTAAGTTAATGCTGTTTAGAAACTTCTCAATGTGTTCTGTAGAGGGCTGGGGGGTGTGGGGGTCGTGGTCTAGATTGTATAGCTCCTTGTAATAGTTGGCAAATTGGTTCGCTATTTCTTGGGGGTTTGTGATCTTGTGATTAAGAGAGGAGTGTATGAGATAGGCGATTCTTGATTTGGTTCTAGCTGCTTTTAATTTATTTGCTAGGAGTTTCCAAGCTCTATTTGCGTATACATAGGAGTTGGATTCAAGGTGTTTGATGATCCCCTCGTAACGCTTTAGTAGTAGAAGTCTTAGCTCCTCACGCAATTTACCTAGTAACATGGATGTCTTGTGGTTTGGGTCATTTTTGTTTAATGATTCAAGTCTGCGGATTTCTAGGGTAAGATGGTCAAATTTTTGGTTGTGTTGTTTTTTGGCTCTGGCTCCTAATTTGATCAAGATGCCCCTCATGAATGCTATATGTGCATTCCAGAGGGTGGATGGATTGTTCACCGAGGCAGCGTTTATTTTGAAAAATTCTAGGAGGTTCGTTTGTATACATTTTAAATTTTTGGGGTCTTGGAGTATATTGGAGTTGCAACGCCATATGGGGGTGTGGGGTGAGGCTGACTCTTCTGCAATAATAATAGAAACAGGTGCATGATCAATCCAAGATATATCATGTATTTTAGACGATATCACTTTCTGCAATAACCATTTATCTGTAATGAACATATCTATTCTCGAGTAGCTGTTGTGTCTCTCAGAGAAAAAGGTATAGTCTTTTTCCGAAGCGTGCTGACATCTCCAAGTATCGTACAGGTCTGCTTGGTGAAGCAGCTGTTGTAGATAAGTGGTTCTTTTAAGTGTCCGGGAAGTAGAGTCCATGTTCGGATCTGCAACCATGTTGAAGTCTCCACATAACACAACATTTCCGTATTTTATCTCTTCGATGCATTTAAGAAGGGATTTCAAGTATCTGGACTGGTGTGTATTGGGAGCATATGAGTTTACCAGCGTGTAGGGCCTTGAATTGATATCACAAGTGAGGATAATATATCTTCCTTCTGTATCCAGGGTAGAGTTCCTAAGATGGAATGCAACTGTGTCTTTAATTGCTAACAAGACTCCTTTGCTTTTGCTATCCTTGTTGCATGCTATGAAAATATGGGGGAAGTTCTTGTGAGTGCATTTGGGGGTTGCTCCTATTTGAAAGTGCGTTTCTTGTACGCATAGGATGTCTGCCTTATGTTTGGTCGCCTCTGACCGCTTTGCGGGATGGTTTAGTCCTCTAGCATTAAATGATAGACACGTGATAGCCATTGTGGGGTTCTTGTGGATGGCATGTAGGTGCAATAATGTACTCACTTTTGTTGACGGTCCATCTAGGGCTGAGATGTCTTTGTATTCGACTTTTGGGGGACACATATTGAGGGATGGATCCCGGGATCTTTCGATTAGAGTCCGTGCTGGCAGTTGGGTGCTTGACTCTGGGTGAGAACTTGGCAACTTCTGTTGAGTGAACAGTTGTAAGAAAACAAAACAAACAGTAAGAGAGAGTAACAATAAACGTAACCCTTGAAGAACATAGGGTAAAAAGGGGATCTATGTTAAGATCCGTGTGCAGACTTGGCTGCTCAACTTTAGTGTGGGGGATCATAATGTGGAATTAATCCCATCTTGACCGGGGAGGTTATCAGATTTTAGAAACATGTCGTTGTGGTGTTCCGGAGGAGCTCTTATTGCGGTTTTTACCGGTGCACTTTCTTGATACCACTTGCCAGTCCGCCTCTAGGTGAGTTGGGTGTCTGTCCCCTGTAGGGGGTTGAGTTGGTTCTGGGAGAATGCCCCACTGTCGTAGAGCTTCTATCCCTTCGTCTAAAGTGGAGACAGCAATGGTGGAGTCTCTGTGCGTTATACATAGCGTGGCTGGGTATTTCCACTCGTGAATAATTCTGTGGTTTCTAAGAGCTTTAGTTACTGTCGCAAGGTTGCGGCACCTCTGTAAGGTGTGTCTGGATAGGTCTGGAAGCAATTGAAGTCCCACATATGGTGCAGGTAGACCTTCCGGTTTTCTGGCCAGGGCCATGAGTTGATCCTTTATGTGGAAGAAGTGTACTCTTAGGAGTACATCTCTCTGGGTCTCTGCTGGCAGGAAAGAGGGTTTATGTACTCCATGGATCCTGTCTATGGTGAGGTCCTGCGATGTTAGGCTGGGAGCAAGTGTGGAGAAGAGTGAAAGTACATACTGCTGTAGTTGTTGTGGCAGGATTGTTTCAGGGATTCCTCTGATTTTTATATTATTACGTCTGGACCTGTCCTCTAAATTTGATAATTTGTCTTTTATCCATGCTATATCTTCAGCATCTGATTCATGTGCATCTACCAGGGTGTTGTAGGAGTCAGTGTACTCTCCCATGGTGTTCTCTAAAATGTCCACTCTATCTCCCAGTTCTTGCACATCTTTGCTGCATTTGTTAACAGAGGTAATTAGGTCATTTAGTAATGAATCTCTGAGTGTTATCATCATGTCCTTCAGTGTGGTGTCCGATACTGGTTGCCCTGAAGTGGGGAACGCTGCTATGGGATCCTCCCTTTGAGGCCTATGTGCAGTTTGAGAAGCCTGTGGCTCTCCTACATCCATGCCCAGGTCCTCCATGTGCCTTGCGGGTGAGTCCCTGCGGGGCTTGGATTTAGCGGGGCTTTGTGTGGTGGGGGTGTTGTTACCTGAGGGCACCCCGTTCCTGGACACTTTCGCCTTGTTACCTGGTTGTCTCTGGGTCTCTTTCCCTGCCTGTGCTGTGGGACCGCGTGGAAGCTGCTGCTCTCCGCCTCCGCCATCTTGGACCTGGTGCCGCTGCACAGCCGGGTAGAACTCCTGGAGTTTCCTCGGCTGTGGATGCTCGCCCTTGTGCCTAGCCATATCCTCGGTGACCGTGGATGTATGCCGTGTCTTCTCCGGTTGCTTCGTCTGCTGTGCGGCTCCTCCGTTCATGGTCTCCCCGGCGGTTGATCGGAGCTCCGGACTTACACGTCCATACAGGAGCTCAGTCAGCCACGCCCCGAAAGGCGCTGGTTTTCATTTACGTCAGGTAATCAGGGACCCGGGGGTAGATATATTCTTTTATTAGGGGATCTTGGGGGTTGCCCTTACTCATTTGTGTCCTATTATGCCCCAAATAATGGCCAAATACAATTTTTCCGTACTATGTTAGACTCCCTCTCCCCCCACTTTGAGGGGACCGTGATCCTGGGTGGGGATTCCAACACCGCTCTTGATCTCATGTTGGACAAATCAAGACCAGTTCGCTCGCATCTTCTACAGCCCCCAAAAAGAAGCCTTAAGCTTTCCAAACTCATTAACTCACTAGGCCTTGTGGATGTGTGGAGGGAGTGTAACCCTAATACTAGAGACTTTACACACTATTCAGCTCCTCATAAATCCCTGGGCAGAATTGACAATATTTTTATGGGATCCTCCTCTATTCCCCAAGTCCATCATTAGGGACTCCCCGCTATCTGATCACTCTATGGTAGTTATACTATTAAGGCCCCTGGGGGATATGGGGAATAGACCCCAATGGAGACTAAAGGAGACTTTACTGAACAACCCGGTTCATTGTACTTTGCTTAGGAAGGACCTGGAGGAATATTTTAATCTGAATTCTGGCTCAAGGGTTTCCTGTATGACTCTCTGGGCAGCCCACAAAGCAGTTATTAGGGGCAGGATCATTCAATTAGCTGCTAAACTTAAGAAAGAAAGGCGGATCCACCTAGTTAAACTAGAGCAAGATTTTCAGAAACTCGCAAAGGCGCACAAGGAAAATCCCACCCCTCATTCTCGGTTTAAGCTGGAGGCAGGGAGGACATCCCTCAATCTGGCCTTGACCACTCAGGAGGAGAAGCAGGCTCAATGGGCAAATGCCCACTTTTACCTTCGCAAAGACCATATAGGTCCAAATTTAGCTGCCAAACTGTCCCCAAAATTCAGATCATTCACATTTCCTAAAGTGAGAGACTTGTCGGGTTCCATCACCCAAAATCCTCATAAGATTATGTCCACATTCCAGGACTTCTACGCCAAGCTCTACAAATCAGAGATCTCAGCTCCCTCAACTTCATCTACGAGCTTTCTGGACAACGTCTCCCTTCCCTCCCTTACCAAGGATCATAGGCTTTCACTTGAAGCCCCAATCTCAGAATCTGAGATTTTAGATGTTATCAAACATCTTAAAAAGGGCTCCGCCCCGGGCCCAGACGGTCTCTCAACAGGATATTATAAGCATTTTGGGTCAGTATTAGCCCAGCACTTAGCAAATTTCTTTAACTCGCTTCAAACAGGTACGATCCTCAGTGAGGACCTTAATTCGGCTAATATAACAGTTATCCCGAAACCCGATAAAGATCCCTCTGAAGTTAGTAACTATAGGCACATCTCCTAAATCAATAATGATCTTAAAATCTTAACAAAAATTTTGTCCAACAGACTATCTGCCTTTATAGGACAATACATTCATAAGGATCAGGTGGGTTTTATACCTGGGAGGCAGGGCCCCGATCAGATTCGCAGGGCAATAGACATCATTTCGATCCTTGGTTCGGGTTGGGATGGGGGCCCAGCTCAGGAGGGCTTTATCCTTTCGGTTGATCTACAAAAAGCTTTTGACACAGTCGAATGGTCCTATCGTTTTGAGGTCCTGGGTAGATAGGGATTCGGCCCTAGATTTTTACAAACTCTTAAAGCACTATATTCTAACCCCTCGGCCACTATAAAGCTACAAAATTATCTCTCTGAGCCGCTTAGTATTCACAGGGGCACGAGGCAGGGCTGTCCGCTCTCCCCCTTGATTTTTGCAATTGCCATTGAACCCCTGGTGATCGCTATCAGGGAACGCCCCAATATTAGGGGGGTGACTGTGGTTCGCTTACCCATAAATGCGCTCTTTTTGCAGATGACCTTCTTCTGTTCATCTCCTCTCCCCTTATTTCGGTACCACATATAGTTAAGCTCTTGCAGGCTTTTGGTTCCACCTCAGGACTAAAGGTAAATATGGCTAAATCTGTGGCTCTCAACATCAATGTCCCAGAGACATTGATCCAACTAATTAGGGACCAGTTCCCTTTTCCGTGGTCTACTCTCCAGATCCCGTACCTGGGTGTGAAATTGGCAGCTGGGTTTGACCGATTATATCCACTCAGTTATCCTCCGCTTTTTAAACAAATTGGGGATGATTTGCGTAGCTGGGGGAGGCTAGGCCTCTCCTGGCTAGGTAGAATTAATACAGTTAAAATTACCCTCCTCCCTAGAATTCTATACTATTTTAGGGCTCTACCTATCCCCGTCAGAAAGTCTCAAATTCTCAAAATCCAAGCTCTGATCAAAAAATTTGTTTGGGGTCATAAGGGATACAGATGTCCGGCTGAGATCCTCTGGAGACGTCGTTCCCAGGGGGGCCTCGGCCTTCCAATCCTCTGGCGTTATTACCAGGCAGTGCAACTGGCCCAGTTTTCAATAATTTATGCTCGGTCCAACAGACCAGATTGGGTTGGGTTAGAGAGACAAGCGGTCCCCCTCAATACCCTAGATTATCTGGTTTGGGCACCCCCCAAGATCAGACCAGCTATTTTATCCCATACACTTTCCAATTCATTAGCTCTCTGTGATCACCTGTTTAGTACCACAAAGCTGGCCTCTGCAGTCCGGCCTCTTCAGCACATCTTTAATAATCCCCGATTCCCGCTGGGTCAAGATATCCGTGCTTTTCATTGGTGGACGAACAAAGGCCTATATAGAATTGGCCATTTCCTCACTGCGTCGGGTCCCATTTCCCTTGATCATTGCCTAGGTTCTCTTGATATGCCCTCTTATGAGAGGTTTAGATTCCAGCAAATTCACCACTTCTTAGCCTCTTTATGTAAGCTCAACCAGACTTCCACCGGAGCCTCGCCCTACGAGAAATGGTGTTCTGATATCTCATCTCAAAAAGGAGGGATCTCGATTATATATGCCTCGCTAGTGGATCTTCCAGAAATGCCTGCATATGCTAGGAGTTGGGAGGCGGACCTGGACCTGAGATGGGATGCAGAGACGTGGTTCTCCCACTTTTTGAGGGCCTTCAGGGGAATAGCAAATATTTCCCTGATGGAAGCCAGCGTTAAGGTGATTACTCTTTGGTACCTTGTCCCTTCCTGTCTTGCGTCCATGTTTCCGAACTCCTCGCCTCTTTGTTTTAGAGGGTGTCATCTCCTGGGTTCCTTCCATCACACCTGGTGGGAATGCCCCAAGATCAGGGGCTTCTGAAATAGAATCTTCTCTATGTTAAGGAAGGTGTTAGGCCAGTCCATTCCGAAGACCCCTGAAATAGCTCTTCTTAATCATAGACCTGAAGGGCTCACGAAACCCATGTGTAAGCTCTCTCATTTTATACTCCTGGGTGCTAAGCTCACCATTGCGAAGGCCTGGAAAAAACCATCTGTCTCTTTTAAGGGGGCCAAGAGGAAGATCACATGGATCATGACTCAGGAAAAATATGCTAATATGCTCCTAGACTCCTCTTCTAAATTTGAGGTGGTGTGGGAACCCTGGAGGCTTTACCTCAACTTGCCCCCTTGACACAACCTCGGTCGGGTCCGGACGGGGCCTCCCTGGTGCCTTTCTTCTTCTCTCTCTGTCCTGTTTCTTTACTCCTCTTCTTTTTGCCTTTCTTCTTTCTTATTCTGTATCTCAGTTTACTCAAATATGTTTTGTTATGTCGTTTCACTAATAATTACATAAACGGTGGCTTTGAGGGTCCGATCGGACCTAGGGGCTTCCCTTGGTTATTTGATAATGAGATTGCCTCTTTTAAGGTGGGCGGAGGGGCTGTGCATCCTGGGAGGGCCCCGGCACATTTCCCGGCACAGTTTGGACCCATTAGGGGTGCTGGGGTTTGGGTTGGCGCTCGGCCGGGGGCATCCCCCTGTGTCTCCTTTTCGGCTTCTCTCCAGGTTTATATCTGATTTAATGTCTTTAAACTGTATTTATGGTTTGATTTGAAGAGGGCCTCCTCTCGTCCATTGTTTGTATCTTTCATTGTATCTGTGAAATACCAATAAAACTTTCTAAAATAAAAAAAAATAAAAAATTAATGGCAGCTATATCAATATGAGCGGTAGATACGGTATGTGGTGCTTTGGTGCACACAACTTTACTGCACAAATATGCAGTTAAGTGCTGCCAATAAATGGAAGCTTTCTCTGTGTCATCAAGTGTAAGCCCCTGGTCACACCCGTATGACTTCAGGTGCGACATGTAATTTACAAATTGCACCTAAAGTAGCATCTAATGTGTTTCTATGGCAGGGTCTTAATAGGTACGATTTCAAGTAGTGTGATTTGAGAAGTAATTCATGCATTACGTTTTCAGGACTTCAGCATGAATTCACTAGACTATAATGTAAATTGTGCTGCGAATCGTACCTGT
The DNA here is from genome assembly GCA_018402905.1 of Glandirana rugosa. NCBI lineage: Eukaryota > Metazoa > Chordata > Amphibia > Anura > Ranidae > Glandirana > Glandirana rugosa. The sequence continues at coordinate 360,378 of BLSH010383764.1, read as the reverse complement.
GTCTATATCAGCACTACTTAAGCCTGAAAGAAGTTAAATATTAACCCTTTCCTATTTGTTCATACCATGGCTTCAAAATCAGATCCCTGCACAGCCTGACCATCATTGTTCCTCCCTATGGCATGGACAGTCCCTCCCCCTTTACCTCTACACATCTACATGTAGCTACATGTCACATTGTCAACAATCAGTGGTGTGTGAAGAAGAGGCTCCCAAAAGAAAGAGATGGTGCTTTCTAATGAGGAACTAATTAGCTTGGTTCATGAAAGGCCTGCTATGTATGATTCTTCAAATGCAGACTACAAGGACCACAGAAAAAAGAAAAAATGCAGCATGGCTTGAAGTTGCAAAATGAATTATAACACATACTGCCCTTTTTTATAGTTACATAGTTAGTGAGGTTGAAAAAAGACAGAAGTCTATCAAGTCCAACCTATGTGTGTGCTTTTATGTCAGTATTACATTGTATATCCCTCAATGTTGTGGTCCCTTAGGTGCCCATCTAATAGTTTTTTGAAATTATCTATGCTCCCAGCTGAAACTACTGTTTGTGGAAGAGCATACCACAACCTCACTGCTCTTACCGTAAAGAACCCTCTACGCAGTTTAAGGTTAAACTGCCTTTCTTATAATTTTAGTGAATGGCCGCGTGTCTTTGTGTACTCCCTTGCGTGGAATAGTTTTGTCCCTATTGTGGGGTCACCAGTACAGTATTTGTACATTGAAATCATATCCCTTCTCAAGCATCTCTTCTCCACAGAGAATAAGTAAGAAGGGCTCTTGTGATCAAGTCAATATGATGAAACGCGCCAGTGGCGTGGCCACACGGCAACCCGACACAGTGTAAGGATTTGACAGCTGGGATACCTACGATCGGTCTGGGAAGGCGTGGAATAACTGTCTGCAGAGACTGCACTGGTACACATGTCTGATTGATTCTTCTTAAATGTAAGCGCATAGGATTTTTTACTCTGAATAAAACAAGTTTTTACCAATGATACGCTATGAGGGCTTTCTATGTTTGTCCCTTATGATGATGTGAGCTGGAGACGTTTAACCCTTGAGGCATCCGGGACACAAGCAGGGAGTGGAGCTCTTGCGCCGATGCTTTGGTACAAAAGGCTGTTATATTCCAGAGTTCTGGTGAGCCCCCAGAGTGTGCATATACACGTGGTGTTTGAGGTGGAGGTCACATTGGAAGTTGAGAAGCTGTATGTTCACCCAAGCGGACTTTCTTTTAACACCAAGTACTTTATTCATTTTTATTCATTCTTTTATTCATTCATTTTTTTGATCAGATTGGCAATTTGCACAGAGCACTTTTATTATAATTGCACTGAACTTTATTGAGCGCTGCTATCACTTTGTTGGACTTTCAAGTGACCTTTTTATGGTTTATTGATTCTTTTACGGCAGCAGCTGACTTGCACATTATTTATGTTTATGTTTATAGCCATATTCACAATTTTATATTTCTTTGTGTGTATTAATATAACATACAAGGTTTATTGATATAATTTATTAGCGCGGTGTTCTCACATTCTTATGATTTTAAAACACTAATATGGCTTCTCTGCGGGTGATATAAGAATTTTCCACACAATTTGATGATGATTTAAAACACTAATATGGCTTCTCTGTGCCTGATATAAGGATTTTCCACACAATTTGATGATGATTTTAAAACACTAATATGGTTACTTACTCTTGTAATTAACAAGCATAACCTCAATATCTACACTTGATTAATACTATGTTTGATTTATTTCACTATAACCTGTTACAATCTATAATGTGTTCAATTGACCCTATTTTCGATACATGATACTGTTTTTACCAGTTTACACCTGATGTATTCTCACTTATGTGTACAATTTACATGTTTATCCGGCCATATGGCCTTTCTACAATAAAACCTTTGAACAAGAAAAACACTAATATGGCTTCTCTGCGGCTGTTATAAGGATTTTCCACACAATTTGATGATGATTTTAAAACACTAATATGGCTTCTCTGCAGCTGATATAATGATTTTCCACACAATTTGATGATGATTTTAAAACACTAATATGGCTTCTCTGCGGCTGATATAAGGATTTTCCACACAATTTGAAGATGATTTTAAAACACTAATATGGCTTTTCTGCGGCTGATATAAGGATTTTTCACACAATTTGATGATGATTTTAAAACACTAATATAGCTTCTCTGCGGCTGATATAAGGATTTTCCACACAATTTGATGATGATTTTAAAACACTAATATGGCTTCTCTGTGGCTGATATAAGGATTTTCCACACAATTTGATGATGATTTTAAAACACTAATATGGCTTCTCTGCGGCTGATATAAGGATTTTTCACACAATTTGATCTGTGCGTCTCTTCGGTATAATCACAAAATTTTAGTAGTAGTTTAACACACCTTTTA
>BLSH010383764.1:335493-354299 GCA_018402905.1 Glandirana rugosa | reverse complement strand
CTACGTACCCACTCGTGTCTACCTACCGTCTCGTGCCTACGTACCGACTCGTACCTACGTACCCACTTGTACTTACGTACCCACTCGTACTTACGTTACCCACTCGTGCTCACTCATCTGTCACCCATGCATCCGTGCTCACGCATCTGTCACCCATGCATCCGTGCTCACCCATCTGTGCTCACTCATCCATCACCCATGCATCCGTGCTCACCTATCCAGCCATGCTCACCCATGCATCCGTGCTCACCAATCCAATCATGCTCAACCATGCAGCCTCATCCGTGCTCACCCATCCAGCCTCATCCGTGTTCACCCATTGCATTCATGCTCACCCATGCATTCATGTTCACCCATGCATCCATGCTCAGCCATGCATCCGTGCTCTGCCATCCATCTGTGCTCACCCATGCATCCGTGCTCCGCCATCCATCTAGGCTCACCCATGCATCTATGCTCACCCATGCATCTGTGCTCACTAATCCAGTCATGCTCACCCATGCAGCCTCATCCATGCTCACCAATTCAGCCGTGCTCACCCATCCAGCCTCATCCGTGTTCACCCATGCATCTATGCTCTGCATCCATCCGTGCTCCGCCATCCATCCGTGCTCCGCCATCCATCCGTGCTCCCCCATCCATCCGTGCTACCCCATCAATCCGTGCTCACCCATCCATCCATGCTCAGCCATCCATCCGTACTCACCAATGCATCTGTGCACACCCATCCATCCATGCGCAGTCATCCCCATCTATGGCTTATTCACCCCCCTTCGTGCTCATTTATGCCTGATGTTCATCCATACCACATCAGTTCTCATCAATGACACATCCATGCCACTACAGCACCCATCAGTGCCACTACAGCGCCCATCAGTGCCACCACAGTGCCTCACAATAATGTAATAGGTAGTCAAATTGGATTTGAAATGTATGCCCCTAGAACACCTGATGGTGCACCCTGCATGTTGGGCCTCTGTATGTGACCAGGCTGTGTAAAAGTGTCACACATGTGGTATCGCCATACTTGGGACAAGTAGCAGAATATATTTTAGGGTGTCATTTGTGCTGGGTACATGCTGTGTGTTAGAAATATTGTATAAATGGACAACCTTGTGTAAAAAAAATGCGTTTTCATTTTCTTTCCACATTTTCCAAAAACTTGTGGAAAAAATGAACCGTTCAAAAGACTCATTATGCCTCCTAGAATATACGTTGGGGTGTTTACTTTCCAAAATGGGGTCATTTTTTGGGTGTTTCCATTGCCCTGGTGCTCCAGGACCTTCAAAAGTGCAAGAGGTAGTCAGGAAATTATATGTGTAATTTATGTCCTTAGAACGCCTGATGGCGCTCCCTGCATGTTAGGCCTCTGTATGTGGCCAGGCTGTGAAAGTCTCACACATGTGGTATTGCCATACTCAGGAGGAGTAGCAGAATGTGTTTTGGGGTGTAATTGGTGGTATGCATATGCTGGGTGTGAGAAATAACCTGCTAATATGACAATTTTGTGAAAAAAAACTGAAAAAAAAAATCTTCATTTTGCAAAGAATTGTGGGAAAAAATGACAACTTCAAAAAACTTGCCATGCCTCTTACTAAATACATTGGACTGTCTACTTTCCAAAAAGGGGTCATTTGGGGGGTATTTGTACTTTTCTGTCTTGTTAGAGCCTCAAGAAATGAGATAGGCCGTCAGTGCATCAGGTGTGATCAATATTCAGTGATTGGCACCATAGCTTGTAGACTCTATAACTTTCACAAAGACCAAATAATATACACTAATTTGGGTTATTTTTACCAAAGATATATAGCAGTATAAATATTAACCAAAATTTATGAAGAAAAGTTGCTAATTTGCAAAATGTTATAACAGAAATAAAGAAAAATGCATTTTTTTACAAAATTTTCGGTATTTTTCCATTTATTGCTCAAAAAATAAACACCCCAATGGTGATTAAATACCACCAAAAGAAAGCTCTGTTTGTGGGAAAAAAAGGACGAAAATTTCATATGGGTACAATGTTGCATGAGTAAGTAATTGTCATTCAAAATGTGAGAGTACTGAAAGCTGAAAATTGGTCTGGTTAGGAAGGGGGTTTAAGTGCCCAGTGGTCAAGTGGTTAAGCATTTATGGGTAACTGTATAAAATGCTTTTTCAAAATCTAGATACACCATGTCTAAAGGCCTTCCTTTATCTAGATGGCAGCTCACCTCCTAATAGAAGGTTAATAGATTGGTTTGGCAAGAACGATTCTTCATGAAACCGTGCTGATTACAGCTAATGATACCATTTTCATTACAATAATCTTGTATATAATCCCTTATTATTCCCTCCAAGAGCTTGCATATTACTGATGTTAAGTAGAGTTGAGCGAACCCGAACTGTAAAGTTCGGGTCCGTACCGAACTTTTGGGTGTCCGGGACCCGGACCCGAACCCTGACTTTTCAAAAAAAGTCTGGGTTTGGGTCCGGGGTTCTGGTATTTTACTACACATGTTAAAAAGCTGCCAAGGGCAGCCAATCAACAAGTGTTTCACTGGTTTTCCCTAGAAGCCATCACAGCCATGCCTACTAATGGCATGGCTGCGATTGGCCAGTGCACCATGTGACCCAGCCTCTATATGGGGCTGGAGTCACCGTGCTGCATGTCATATGCTCTCAGGATAGTTTAGGGAGAGGATGCTGCTGGCTCTGTGAGGGACAGATTGCAGATATTATAGAACATCTCATCCTGCATTACTGAACAATCTGATTGTGGACTAGGTAGAGATACTAGTACTGGTGCTTTGAGAGACAGATTTCACACCTCATCCTGCTGCACAGAACGATCTGGCTGGACTAGGTAGAGTCTGTTGCTTTAAGGGAAAGATTATTCTTTCAAAATCATCATCAAGTTGTACAGGGAAAGGTTCCAGCTGTTGCTTTAAGGGAAAGATTACTGTTCTAAAATCATCATCAAGTTGTACAGGGAAAGGTTCCAGCTGTTGCTTTAACCACTTGCCAACCGCCCGCCACAGCGTGACGGCGACAAGGTGGCTCGTTATCGCAAACCGCCGTCACCTGACGGCGGCTGCAATAACTAATATTGTGAGCGCGCGCCGCCGGACCAGGAAGCGGGTAGGACGGACTTGATCTCCGCCGGTTACCCGCGATGGCCCCCCCGCAGCGAGAGAACAGAGGTCCGTGTATGTAAACACGGACCTCCTTTCTCATAGAGGGGGAAGGGCGATGATCACAGCCTTCCTCTACATGGAAGCTGTGATCATCCCCTTTCCCCAGTCAGGGCAGCCCACACGCCCCCTGCAGGTTAACCCCTTCACTGCCAATGGCATTTACACAGTAATCAGTGCGTTTTTATAGCACTGATCGCTGTATAAATGCCAATGGTCCCAAAAAAATGTCAAAAGTGTCCAACATGTCCGCTGCAATATCTCAGTACCGCTAAAAATCGCAGATCGCCGCCATTACCAGTAAAAAAAAAAAAAATTAAAAAACCCCAGAAATTAATTCTCATCATCTGTAAACGTGGCAACTTTTGCGCAAACCAATCAATAAACGCCGATTGCGATTTTTTTTACCAATATGATGGAAGAATATAAATCGGCCAAAACCGATGAAAAAAAATTTTTTTTTATATTTTTTTTTTGATTTGTATTTTAGCAAAAAGTAAGAAATTTGGGATTTTTTGCAAAATTGTCACTCTTCTTTTGTTTATAGCGGCGATCAGAAATGACGCAGAGGGGATCAAGTACCACCAAAAGAAAGCTCTATTTGTGGGAAAAAAAGGACGCAAATTTAGTTTGGGTACAACGCCGCACCACCGCGCAATTGTCAGTTAAAGCGACGCAATGCCGAATCGCAAAAAGTGCTCTGGTCCTAAAGTGTGAAATCCTTCCGGGGCTGAAGTGGTTAAGGGAAAGATTAGTGTTCTAAAATCATCATCAAAGTGTGTGTGAAAACCCTTATATCAGCCGCAGGGAAGCCATATTAGTGTTTTAAAATCATCTTCAAATTGTGTGGAAAACCCTTATATCAGCCGCAGAGAAGCCATATAAGTGTTTTAAAATCATCTTCAAATTGTGTGGAAAACCCTTATATCAGCCCTAGAGAAGCCATATTAGTGTTTTAAAATCATCTTCAAATTGTGTGAAAAATCCTTACATCAGCCACAGAGAAGCCATATTAGTGTTTTAAAATCATTTTCGAATTGTGTGAAAACCCTTATATCAGCCGCAGAGAAGCCATATTAGTGTTTTAAAATCATCTTCAAATTGTGTGAAAACCCTTATATCAGCCGCAGGGAAGCCATATTAGTGTTCTAAAATCATCTTCAAATTGTATGGAAAAAGCCTATCTCAGCCGCAGAGAAGCCATATTAGTGTTCTAAAACACCCAATTTGAAGATGAACACCGCAATATGGTACACAGGTCTCGCATGGAGGCCCACTCGTTGGTGGTGAAGTGGTGCTGTTCCGCAGAGTGACTGACCCATGCGTGGTGCAGCTGAAATTCCACTATTGCCTGCTGCTGCTCGCACAGTCTCTCCAGCATGTGCAAGGTGGAGTTCCACCTTGTGGGCACGTTGCATAGGAGGCGGTGAGCGGGAAGGCTGAAGTTCTGCTGCAGCACAGACAGGCGAGCAGCAGCAGGGTGAGAACGCCGAAAGCGCTCACAGACAGCCTGCACTTTCTGCAGCAGCTCTGACATATCCGGGTAGTTTTTTTTAGAGATTTCTGCACCACCAAATTCAGTACATGCCTCATGCAAGGTATGTGCATCAAACCGGCTAGGCCCAGAGCTGCTACAAGATTATCGCACACCACCAGGCCGGGCTTAAGGCTCAGTGGCAACAACCACTCATCGGTCTGTTGGTCAATGCCCGTACACAGCTCCTGCACAGTGTGGGGTTTAACCCCCAAACATATCAGTTTTAAAACAGCCTGCTGTCGTTTCCCCCTGGATGTGCTGAAGTTGGTGGTGAAGGTGTTACACTGACCGGACTTCCTCTTTCTCTCCAGTGTTTGGGAGATGGAGAGCTGTAAGCTTCCATGGGACCGTGTGGAAATGCTTGGGGACGGCGGTGGACATAATGGCGTTGCTGTCACATCATCTGTTTTCTGGGTGGCAGGTGACACTGGCACTGCAGAGTTCGAGGAAGAGGCCGAGGCAGCAGCAGAAGAAGAATCAGGAGGAGCCCAAGACCTTTCTTGGATTTTGAGGTGCTTATTCCACTGCAGCTCGTACTTTGCATGTAGATGCCTGGTCATGCAGGTTGTGCTCAGGTTTAGAACATTTATGCCTCGCTTCAGGCTCTCATTGCACAGCATGCAAGCCACTCGTGTCTTGTCGTCAGCACATTGTCTGAAGAACTGCCACATCAGGGAATGCCTTTGAGCTACCTTTGGTGCGCTAGGTCCCTGGGTGCGGTGGGTAGTAGCAGGCGTGCTATCTAGGGGACGCCCACTCCGCTTTTTCAACCTGCTTCCTCTTTTGCTGTGCTGGTGCCTCTGTGCGACCACCCCCTCTTCCTCCAAATTGCACGCATGACTCGCATGACCTTCATTCCATGTGGAGACTAGGACCTCATAATCCTCCACATCACCTTCCACTCACTCTTCACCACTGCCCTCCTTGTCAGTCTGCACACTGTAGAAAGCCGCAGCAGTTGGCATCTGTGTTTCATCATCATCAGAGACGTGCTGCGGTGGTGTTTCCATGTCATCATCCTGAAACTGAAGTGGTTGGGCATCGGTGCACTCAATGTCTTCCACTTCTGGGGCAGGGCTATGTGGATGGCCTACGGAATGCACACCAGCAGAGCAATCAATAAGCATAAGAGACTGCTGCATGACTTGGGGCTCAGACTGCTTGGCTGATTTAGAAGGGGCTGAGTTGAAAGACAGATGGCCATGGGGTTCAGGTGCCAACTCTGAGCTTTCAGCAAGGGACCGGGTAGGAGACAATGTGAAGGCCACCCAATCTACTATCGCCTGTACTTGTTCTGGCCTGACCATTCGTTGAGTGTCATTCAGGCCTACCATATAACGTTGAAGGTTCTGTCGGCTACTCGCACCTGAGGAAGGTGTTTCACTTGTGCGTGTAGCTGGCACAGATCGACCACTTCCTCTCCTTGCAACAGAAGCTTCACCAACACCACCAACACCAGCAGCACCAAGACTGCGTCCCTTATTTGACGCTCTCCTCATTCTGGATGCAAATGTACTATTTAGCACAAATTTATATTATTTTTTATAACGCTAAAATGTCCCTCACACTAGCTGCAGGATCCTCTCCCTACACTAGTATGAGATGATTTTATAACGCTAATCTGTCCCTTACACCAGTAGCAGGAAACCCTCCCTACACCAATATGAGATGATTTTATAACGCTAATCTGTCCCTCACACCAGCAGCAGGATCCTCTCCCTACACCAGTATGAGATGATGTTATAACGCTAATCTGTCCCTCACACCAGCAGCAGGAACCTCTCCCTACACTAGTATGAGATGATGTGATATTCAGCACTCTGTGACCCCAGCTTATATAGAGGCTGGGTCACATGATACAGTGGCCAATCACAGCCATGCCATTAGTAGGCATGGCTGTGATGGCTTCTAAGGGCAAACGAGTGAAACGCTTGTTGATTGGATGCCCTGCAGCTAATCAAAAGGCGCAAAAAAATACCCGAACCCGGACTTTTCCTCAAATGTACGGGTTCGGGACACGGACATGCTAAAGTCTGGTACGAACCCAAACTTTACAGTTCGGGTTCGCTCAACTCTAGTCGTGAGGACCAATGTTGTAGTTTTGGATACTTGAGCCCCCGGTTTCCTTCATGAATACTGAAGAGAAAAATTAGTTTAACACCTTTGCCATTTCTCCATCCTTTGTAACCATATTCCCTTCATCATTCTTTATGGGGCCAATATGCTCTGACCTCCCTCTCTTACTATTTATATACTTAAAGAATTTCTTGGGATTCTTTTTACTCTCCTCTGCTATGTGTCTTTCATGTTCTATCTTAGCCATACTGATTGCACCCTTACATTCTTTATTGCATACCTTGTAAAGATGGCATGCTGACAGAGACCCATCGGCCTTGTATTTTTTAAAGGCCTTCTCCTTTGTTTTTACAGTTGTCTTCATAAGTTTACATACCGTGGCAGAATTTATGATTTCTTGACCATTTTTCAGAGAATATGAATGATAACACAAAAACATTTCATTCTCTTATAATAACTGGCTTCAGCCAAACACTAACCATGAGTGAAAGAAAAGTTTTTGGGTTCTCATTCATATTCTCTGAAAAATGGCCAAGAAATCATAAATTCTGCCAGGGTATGTAAACTTATGAGCACAACTATAAATGTACTTTTACGCTGGAGTTAAGCCACCCTGGTCTTTTATTAGCTCTATTAAATGTATTTCCCATTGGGATACATTGGCTAATACCTTTGTTTAGTATGTTCTTGAAGCACTCCCATTTTTCCTCCGCATTCATTGTTCCTAGAATTTTATCCCAACAAACATCTTCCAGCAAGGAGTTTGGTTTATGGAAGTATGCTCTCTTAAAATTCAGTGTCTTTGTATTCCCCTTATATTTCCTATTTGTGTAGTTTATACTGAAACTAATTGACCTGTGATTGCTATTTCCTAAATTGCCCCTTACATCCACATCTGTGATCAGGTCTGTGTTGTTAGTAATCAGAAGGTCTAATAATGCTTTTTTTCTTGTTGGTGCATTTACCATCTGACCCATAAAATTGTCCTGCAGGATGTTTAGGAAATGGTGAGCCTTAGGTGAGTGTGCAGTACCTTCTGCCCAGTCTATATCTGGATAATTAAAATCCCCCATTATAATGATGCTCTCCATCTTTTCTGCTATTCCAAATTGTGATATGAGATCTGCCTCCCCCTCTTCCCTCTGGTTGGGGGTCCTATAATATATTCCCAGTATTACTTTCCCCTTTTTATCTTCCCTTTGTAGCTCTACCCATAAGGATTCAACCTCCTCCCTTGATCCCCTAGTAATATCATCCCTCACATTTACTTGTACGTCCTTTTTTATATACAGGCATGCCTCTTCCCCTTTTTTGTCCTCCCTATCCCTGGGATATAGGGAATACCCCTGAATGGTAGCCAGCCAATCATGAGAGCTGTTGAACCAAGTTTCTGAAATTCCCACAAAATTAGATTCCTTCGTACAGTAGCAGCTCTATTTCTCCCATCTTGTCCACCAGACTCCTGGCATTAGTGAACAAGCCACATAGTTTTGTCCTGACACCTACTGTTTCCTTGATGGGTATTCCTCGGTTGCATATATGACTTATTACACTACTTACCTCGGGTTTAAGTTCTTTATTCCTACCACTGCTGCCCCCAAATCTACCCTCTGAACTATGCTCCACTCTGGTTGTTTCTAAATCTGGACCCCCCCGGTGCCTAGTTTAAAAGTCTGTCTAACTTGTCGGCCAGCCTCATTCCCAGCAGGTCTGCACCTTCCCCATTTAGGTGCAGTCCATGCTTTCTAAAGAGCTTGTAACTGACTGAGAAATCGGCCCAGTTCTTCAGGAACCCATAACCCTCCTTTCTACACCAGCTCCTCAGCCACTTGTTAACTTCCCTAATTTCCCATTGCCTCTCTGGTGTAGCTTGAGGTACCGATAGTATTTCTGAGAAGACTACCTTGGAGGTCCTAATCCTCAATTTTGCTCCTAGATCCTTAAAATCTTTTTTTAGGACACTCCACCTTACTCTAACACTGTCATTGGTTCCAACATGCACCATGACAGCCGGGTCCTTCCCAGCCCCTCCCAGTAATCTGTCCACCAGATCTGTAATGTGCCGAACCCAAGCGCCCGGTAAACAGCATACAGTTTGGCGTTTTAGGTCTTTATGACAGATTGCCCTCTCTGTGTTTCTGAGAATTGAGTCCCCTACTACCACAATCTGCCTTTCCTTTCCCCTGGCTTCACCCTTGCCCTTGCTGGAGGAGTTACTCCCCTGGCAGCTAGGGGCGCCACTCTGCTCCAGAGATGCTGGTTCTTGACTGGTTTACGCAATATCACACAACGGGGAGTACTTTTTGGGATGTTCCAGCCCAGGATCAGCCTTCCTGACTCTTTCCCTTCTACCCTTCCTAACTTTCACCCAACTACTCTGTTCTGGTCCCTGCACCTCTTTGTCTCCACCCTCCTCTGTGCTGGCCCCTGCCGGCACCTGCGGGATACTATCCCAACTCTCCTTTAGTATGGAGAGTCATCTCAGTGTTGACAGCTGCTTTCCTAGATTCAGAACCTGGGCTACCAGGTAAACAATGTGCTTACATTTTGTACAGCAATATTCGCCCTCAATGGCAAGATCAAGGAATGCATACATGCCACAAGATGTACACCGAGTCACGTCTCTGCACCCGCAGGGCATCGTACCTACTAATTTAGTGGGGACTAGGAATTATACTCTGCAGATTAACTAACAGTTATCTTCCTGGCTCTAATACTCACAGTACACTTGTCCTCACAATGCACAACACTCACAGTACACTGGTCCTTATAGCCCCCGGGCACTCACAGTACACAGGTATTCACACAACACACAGGTATTCACACTATACTCAGGTACTCACACAGTACTCACACAGTACTCAGGTACTCACACAACACTCAGGTACTCACACAACACACAGATGCTCACACTATACTCAGGTACTCACACTATAATCAGGTCCTCCCACAACACTCAGGTATTCAGACTATACTCAGACTATACTCGGGTACTCACACAACACTCAGGTACTCACACTACACTTAGGTACTCATACTACACTCAGGTACTCGCACTACACTCAGATACTCACGTTATGCTCAGGTATTCACACTACACTTAGACTAGACTCAGGTACTCCCACAACACTCAGGTACTCACACTATACTCAGTTACTCACAATATACTAAAGTAATCACAATATACTCAGGTAATCACACAGTACTCAGGTACTCACAGAATGCTCAGGTACTCACAGAATATCCACCCATATCCACAGATACAATCACTACTTTCCTCATTCAACCCTGCTAGTATTCGTGAGGTTGCTAAACTTTTATCTAACACCTATCTAACCAGCTGCCCCCTAAATCCTGCTCCCTTGCAAATGCTATGCTCACCCTCTGACTCAATTCTACACTCTCTAACTCACATTTTCAACCTCTCCCTCTCTTCTGGCATCTTCCCAAACTCTCTAAAACATGTTCTAGTCACCCCTATCCTAAAAAAGCCCTCACTAGACCCCTCCAATCTTAACCTATGCCCCATCTCCTTACTCCCCTACTCCTCCAAGCTCCTTGAAAGACTGGTCTACAACCGACTGAGTGACCATCTGACCATGAACAAACTTCTTGATCCCCTTCAGTCTGGATTTCATCCTTAACACTCCATGAAAACTGCTCTCCTTAAACTTACAAATGACTTACTAACTTCTAAAACCAAAGAACACTATTGTGTACTACTTCTCCTGGGCCTCTATGCTGCCTTTGACACAGTGGACCATTCCCTCCTCAAAAAACTCCAATCCTTTGGTCTCCATGACTGTACTCTTCACTGGTTCTCATCTTACCTATCCAACCACTCATTCAGTGTCACTTACAACTCTTACAACTCAACACTTCCTCCTCTCCTCTTCATTTCTCTGTCGGTGTCCCCCTAGGTTCTGTTCTTCTTTTCTCAATCTACACCTCCTCCCTGGGTCAGTTGAATGCCTCCTATGGCTTTCAATATCATCTCTACGCTGATGACACCTAAATATATCTCTCCACCCCCCAGCTCTCTCCATCTGTCTCCTCACGCATCACCAACGTACTAACAGACATTTCAGCCTGGATGTCAAATCACTTCCTCAAACTTAACCTATCCAAAACCGAGCTTATGATATTTTCTCCCCCATGTGCCACTTCCCCAGATTTCTCTGTCAAAATCAACGGCTCAACTATCAACCCGTCCCCCCCACACCAAGGTCCTAGGTGTAATCCTGGACTCCGAATTAACCTTTCGGCCCCACATCCATTCACTATACAAAATTTGCCACCTCAACCTCCACAACATCACCAAGTTACGCCCCTTCCTAACCAATGTCACCACAAAGCTTCTAATCCACTCCCTGGTCATCTCTCGCCTCGAGTACTGCAACACTGCTGCCAGGCTCAGCCACCTAAAAAACAACTCGGCATCTGCTACACCCCTATGTCAATCCCTCTATTGGCTGCCACTCAACCAACAAATTAAATTCACAATACTGGGTATACTGGGGGCGTGGCTTGCGAGCGATCGGAATGGCAGCCTAAGCCGCCATCTCTCCGCATTGACCAGGGGAAAAAGCGACTGGGGAGCCGACCACAGGCAGCATCCACCAGACCAATCGTGCCCTTAAGTGCCGGTGACCGTGAGGACATCATGCAGCGTAAGAGAAAGGAAGACCGGCAGCCGCAAAAGATTACCGACTTCTTCCTCAGACTGGCCCCGCACGAACGAGGCCTTCAAGATGGCGCCGAAGCCGCGGCTGAACACAACATGGCGGCTTACACGGACCTCCCGGATGCTGATTCGGATGACAGTCGAGGGGCCCCTAATCATCTACTCACTCCCTCAGCACGACGCAGTCTGACATCCGCCAGCCCTGCCAAGGCTAGGATGCGCTTGGATGCCGCTCACCAGGACACAGTGAGTAACGGAGCTCAGACCTCAGGCCTAGAACACAATCCACAGCATCACATCGCCTCATTTCCCACATCAGGACAGCCAGTCCTAGACACAACTATGAAAGACATGATATTGTCTCTACAGACCTCACTCATGTCCAGCATTTCATCTATATTTGTCAAAGTCACAACCGAGATACGCCAAATTGAGGACAGGGTCCAGCACTTAGAAGAAAAAATGTCAGACTGCACTCACACAGTAAATAACCTAGTGGATGCCTACACTGACCAAAAAGGGGACATGCTGTGGATCAGGGCCAAGCTGTCCGACCTCGAGGACCGCAGCAGACGGAACACTGAAACTGCGGGGGGTCCCCAAGTCGGTTCTACCCCAAGGCCTCCTAAAATATGCCACGGATCTGTTTTCGTCCCTGCTTCCCACGTTGTCCCTGATGGACCTGATCATTGATCGGATACACAGGATTCCTAGGCCCAGCCACCTGGAGGACAATGTCCCTAGAGATGTCCTTATGAGGATACATTTTTTCTCCACCAAGGAACAAATCCTGGCCAAAATTCTTCAAATGCCCACCTTTCCAGCCCCGTACGAAAGGATCCAAATTTACCCTGATCTCTCTAAACACACCCTACAAGCCCGCAGGGAGCTAAAAACAGTCACCAAAGCCTTGTCCAACCATAAGATACTATACAAATGGCGCCATCCAGCCACAATTCTGACCACGCACAACGGGAACATGCATGCTATCTCGTCCCTAGAGAAAGGCATGCACCTTCTCCACTTGTGGGGCATTGTACCAGAGCTGTTTGGAGACTCCGACTATACATACAAGCGAGGAGTCCCACAACCCCAAAGGAAGCATAACAAGGATGACCGCAAGCCCAGACACAAGTGATGTATGCCTAAGAGCAAATCTCTAACAATCCCCTGGTTAAGCACAATGCTCGACTTTTTGAGTTCAGTTGACTTTACCCCCCTATCTTGAAGCGGCTACCCAGTTAACTCACCGCAAGTTTCTTTTTAAAGTTGTTAACGATTATCTGACCATACGCGTTTATTAAAAGAAGTGGTGTAATATTCTATTATCTCTCCTCTGTACCCCACCTCACCTCCTTCTCTCCAGTTCTCTCTCTCTCCCCTGTCTATTTCTTCTTCTCCACTGTCTCAAGCAGCCCGCCAATCATCTCCTGATCCAGTGAACTCCCAAGAAGTAGATTTCCACGCCGCAAGAGAAGACCAAACACATAAACCTCCTGAAGAGACCCATCTCAGCAACTCCAAGCATCTTCCTACAGACAACAGAACAGGGAGTTGACCCGCTTTGCACAACCCTCACCATGCCGCTCAACATTTTATCCATGAATGTAAATGGGCTGAATCACCCAGTTAAACGTGCCTCACTGTGGAAAACGGCATTACAGCATAACAGTGACTTACTGTGTGTCCAAGAGACCCATTTTCTAAGAGATCAGCATCCACGATGCACCCACCCTCAGTTCACGCATTATTTTGAGGCCTCCTATACAAAAAAACAGAGAGGAATACTCATAGCCGTTAGGAATACGGTAGACTTTCAGCTCCTCCAGTCCGTTACAGACCCGGAAGGATGCTACATAATCCTGGTGTGCAAATTCAACTCAGTAGACTATACCCTAGTTACCCTGTATGCTCCCAACCAGAAACAAATACCTTTTATCAAAGCAGTAATCAAATCTGCAAAAAAACTTCAACATGGTCATCTTCTCCTATGTGGAGATTTTAATATTGTCCCTGATACCAAGATGGACACGTCAGCTACTACTAGAAGATACGACTCCCCACTGGGAAACCTTCTGATCTCCAACGAGTTATTGGACGTGTGGAGGTGCTGTCAGGCAAGCGAGAGGGACTATACTTGTCTCTCTCCCCGTCACAACACCTACACGCGCATTGATTTGTTTATTTCTAAAAGAATGCTTCTGAGGAGTGTACTTTCCTCAGTGATCCACGCTGCCACCTGGTCTGACCATTCACCCATTAGCACCCATTATATTAGCAGATGATTCCAACAATCCGCATGCATATAGATGGCATGCCAATTCCTATCTCCTACAAAACGATCCACACAAAACTACCCTCCAGAAACATCTTGAAAACTACTACATCAACAATGTTGACGATACAACAGACCCCGTGACAGTGTGGCTTGCCCATAAAGCAGTACTAAGGGGTCATTTGATACAAATGGGATCTAGAGCTAAGAAACAAAGATTTGCATGGTTAGAGGAGCTTAACGCAGCAATAGTAGATGCAGACCAAAAGAACAAAGTCTCCCCCTCCACCTTTCTCCAAAACACACTTTTCAATCTGCTCCTCGAATTACGCTCCCTTCTTATGGAGTCCTTCGAGCGATCCCAGAGGAAATTAAAAGCCAAATCATACACTACAGGGAACAGAGCAGGTAAGGCTGTGGCCTCCCGATTTAAAGGGCACCACATTAAAACTAGAATCACACAGGTAATTCATCCATCCACCAACAAAAAAAATTTGAAACCCCAAGATATAGCAGACACCTTCAGCCAATACTATGCGAACTATACAACTTAAAAGATGACTCCCTCACCCACCAGCCAACATATCATGAAATACAAACATTCCTACAACATATCAACCTTCCCTCCCTAACACAACGTCAGATCAGTGATTTAAACAAACCTTTCACCACCTCTGAACTAGAGGATATTATCTCTCATCTCAACCAAATCTCCCGGCCCCGGCGGTTTCCCCGAGGAATATTACAAGCAGTTCCAAGAGATCCTTATACCCCACTTAAAACAGGCCCTAAACCAAATCGCCTCCTCTTCCACCATCCCAGCTGAAATGTTAGAAGCCACTATAATCACTCTCCCTAAGCATGATAAAGACCCTTCCTCCCCAAAGAATTACCGGCCCATCTCGTTATTGAACCTGGATCTAAAGATCTACGCTAAGCTACTAGCCAATAAACTGGCTACCCTACTCCCAACCCTTATCCATGATGACCAAAACGGGTTTACGAAAGGCTGACAATCCTCAGACGACACCAGGAGAATATTGGATTTGATTCACTTCGCTGAAACGTCTGGAACTCCTATCTTAGGACGCAGAGAAGGTGTTCGATAGAGTAAATTGGACGTATCTCTCCTCGGTCTTATCCAAATTTGGCTTTACTGGACAATTTCTAGATGCGGTCATGACCCTCTACTCTACCCCATCGGCAAGAGTTTTTACCTCAGATGCCATGTCCATGCCATTACTAATAACTAATGGCACGAGGCAAGGTTGCCCCTTGTCTCCCCTGATTTTCAACTTCATGATCGAACCTTTAGCAGAGCACATCAGATCTAACACCAGTATAACGGGCTTGAAGGTGGCCTCCCAAGAACACAAGATAAACCTGTTCGCTGACGACATCATATTAATCCTCACTAACCCCTCTTCTTCACTCCTTGACGTCCAGAAGATTCTGTCCTGGTTCAGTAAGGTCTCTTATTACAAACTAAACGACTCCAAATCTTCCATTCCCATACGTCTGGGCCGAGAGCAGTATAACCTACCTCGTTATCCAACTTACTAAAACGTCCAAGGCACTCTTTAAAACCAATTATCTCCCATTCCTCACCAAGTTGCAATCAGACCTCCTTACCATGTCTAAACTTGAATTTTCATGGATGAGCAGATTGTCTGCATTCAAAATGGTACACCTCCCGAAAATCCTCTACCTCTTTAGAACACTCCAGATTCCCATCCCATCCTCCTACTTCCAATCCCTACAGCGTTTACTCTCAGTATTCATGTGGGTGGGGAAAAAACCCAGAGTAGCTCACAGAAACCTGATTAGACAGAGACAGGTGGGGGGAGCCGGATATATAGACTTTGCAGATTACTATAAGGCAGCAATTCTAACAAACCTGAAAGATTGGTTCCGCCCTACTCCCATATCCAAAAATAGAAAGCCTCCTTTATATCAACCCCCACCTTAGGAGACTGGTTACTCTCCTCACCACTAATATCCAAGATACCAACTCATATCCCTCTAGCAATGCAAGCATCAGTATCGGTCTGGAAGGCACTGATGAAAGAATCCTTTGAGATCCCCACTGCATTCCCTATCCAAGTTCCCATCTCAGCATTGACACATATCATTGATTCGATCCAAATCTCAAGGTGGGAGAAAAAAGGCATTCACTTTGTTAATAACCTCTTTGTAGAGAATACTAAAAAACCGAAATCCTTCGCCTCTCTCCAAGAGGAATACAAGTTGCACGCATCGGAAGCATATACCTACCTACTAATTCAACACTGCATTTCACGCTTCAGCGCTTGGCCCCTAAAAATTTCTCAACAGGTTTGGACGTATTACTCGTCTCCACAGCCACACTCCAAAGCCATTGCGCTTTTCTATAACACACTCCAGCGAAAAAACGTCCCACACAAAATAAGACCCTATTTAATTTGGGAACAGGATTTAAACCAGGAGTTCACTACACATCAATGGAAGGGGGCACTTACCCACACATTCCAGGCCACTAGAAATTCCACTCTCTGGGAAATGACCTTGAAAATATCGCAAAGATGGTATCTCACTCCCATAAAAATCACTAAATTCAGCTCCAATACATCTCCCAAATGCTGGAGAATTTGCGGCATCAATGGAGATCTCTATCACACCATGTGGTCTTGTCCATCATTAAAACCCTATTGGATCGCAGTATTTGACCTCATATCTAAAGTTACAGAGATACACACACAACCAACACCTGCCCTAGGCATCCTATCCCTGAACATAGGAGACTTCCCCTCAACCCTGCGGCACCTTGTCATAAACATTCTACTAGCCGCCAGAATTGGCATAATGATAAAATGGAAATGCCCACTCCCTCCCACAATACAGGAAGTCATTGAAACAACTGATTTACACTGAGCTTATGAACATATTATGGCCAACTCCCTAGGAAACACTGACCCCACAGTCCGGAAATGGACTGCTTGGTCTCGATGGAAATCCCTTTATCTATGACAGAACTTTGTTCTTTGGGTCTGCACATTACAGATGGAAAAAGTCATTTCACTCCTACGTAGCAGCGCAGCTCTCTTCACACTATTGACCAATATGCCCTTCTTTGGTCACAGCTAGTACCCAGTGGGGTGACCAAGGGGCAAAGGGGTACAGGGTACTCCAACAGCTAGACATTTCCGGCTGGAAGTTTCTTTAAGTTTTATGAATGAGCTCTCTGCTACAGATAACGAGTTGCGCTGCTCCAAGGGCCTCTCTTTTCTTCTTCATACTTCTGCCTCTCTCTTTCTTTACTTTCTTCTTGATACCTTTGCCTTCTTTTGCCACTCTGGTTACCATTAAGTCATGTAACATTTTATTTGTATCACGCAGACAATGGTCTGCTACACATGTACGCATCCCTATCTTCCCTTCCCTTTTATTCTTTGTATGAAAATTACTTCAATAAAAATCTATTGAATTAAAAAAAAATTCACAATACTAACAATAACTTATAAATCCATCCATAACCTGGCCCCCAGCTACATCACTAACCTGGTCTCAAAATACCAACCAAATCATGCTCTTTGCTCCTCTCAAGACCTCCTGCTCTCTAGCTCCCTTGTCACCACATCCCATGCTCACCTCCAGTACTTCTCCAGAGCCTCTCCCATCCTCTAAAATGCTCTACCTCAATCTGTCCAACTTTCTCTTAATTTGTCCACGTACAGACGATCTCTGAAAACTCATCTCTTCAGAGAAGCCTATCTGTCTCGCACCTAACAACTGTACATTTATCTTCTCCATCAGCACACCCCCCATTGTTATTACCTCTTGTATCTCTTGACCTTCCCTCTTAGATTGTAAGCTCTAACGAGCAGGGGCCTCTGATTCCTACTGTATTAAAGTGTATTGTATTTGTACTGTTTACCTTCAAGTTGTAAAGCACTGCATAAACAGTTGGTGCTATATAAATCCTGTATAATAATAATAATAATAAATAATAAAAGTGTATCCCTGAGCCCCCTGTATCATCTACCTGCTTCAAGTGCAACCTGTGTACTTTTATGTCTTCAAGTGTGCCCCAGTTTGTTGTGTCTTCTAATGACTCCTAGTGTGCCCTTTGCACCTCTTTAAAACTTGTGTTTCCATTCAACCTTCATTATGCTTCTGCTTCTGCATCATCCTGGAAGTCCCTCTTTCATTAGTGACAGACCACTGTCTGTGACATCCAGCAGTTATTAATGAATAATGCTGTTACAGTTTGTCATGCCTAGCAAAAAATAAAAAAGGAGCTCAGAGGTATTACTTTTTGGATTTCCACAGATTTTGAGCTTCTGTTAATATACTGTATAACAATGCTTCTCTGCTTTGTGAACCAGCCTTGAATAACAATGAAATGTCTTTTCAACACAGTACATTTATAAAACCTCTTATAGTTCAAGGCCACTATTAGCCCTTGTAACTTTCCACTGCTGTCATTAAAGTCATGAAGTGCACTTCCTTGACTGATGGGAAACTTTTGATTTTTGGACTACTAAATGTAATGGAAACATATTTTTCTCTAGTATATTACTTAGAATATGCATTCATTAAAGGACAAATGTACAATATTATTTACCTAATGCTCAAAATAGAAAAACAAATTAAAAATGAGAAAGACCTCCAGAGAGAAAGAGAAAGTTATATAGGTGCTAGTTTGAGTTCAGACTGCACAGGACATACAGTATATTACATAGTAAGGAATGAGACACTGACCCATAATCTTGAGATTTATATAGTAAAGATGACTGTAAGCTACATGCACTAAATTCTAACTACACTTCTCTAATAATTGAACTCTTTGAGAGTGTCAAATTTTTAGATAACTTTCATTTTTTTTAGTATTTATTTATGTGTTATAAAATATCTCGAAATTTCTCCAGAAACTGTGAGAGTTTCTCAAGTTAATAATCTCTTCACATCAATCTTAAATCACGTACATCGAATGTCAGTAGAAATGATATATTTAGAGTTCTAATACCCAGTCACAGAGTAAGGAATGATACATTATATGACATACAGGACACGTCAGACTTGAGT
>BLSH010383764.1:278309-297769 GCA_018402905.1 Glandirana rugosa | reverse complement strand
GACACTGTCTACACTGCCCTATACACATCAGTGTCCCCATAAAACAGTCCCCAAAACATCTGTATGTCCCCCATCACATCTGTCACCATACACAAAACATCTGTCACAGTCCCCAAACATCTGTCTGTCCCGTCACATCTGTCACAGTCCCCAAACATCTGTCTGTCCCCGTCACATCTGTCACCCTACACAAAACATCTGTCTGTCCCCATCACATCTGTCACAGTCCCCGTTACATCTGTTTGTCCGCCAACATCAAATAAACTCCGATTTGGGTTATTTTTACCAAAGAAATGTAGCAGTATCATTTTTGGTCAAAATCTTTGAAGAGAAATTACTTTTTTCAAAATTTTATAACAGAAACGAAGAAAAATGCATTGTTTTTGAAAATTTTCAGTCTTTTTTTAATTTATAGCGCAAAAAATAAAAAACCCAGGGATGATTAAATACCACCAAAAGAAAGCTCTATTTGTGTGAAAAAAATTATAAAAATTTCATATGGGTATAGTGTCGTATGACCGCGCAATTGTCATTCAAACTGCAACAGCGCTGAAAGCTGAAAATTGGTCCGGGAAGGAAGGGGGTTTAAATGCCCAGTATTGAAGTGGTTAAGGCCACCCAGCGATAGCACGTCTAGGTTATAGATCCAGAACGTTTCGTAGCACACAATTTTTTGAAACGTTCTGTGGCAGAAAGATGTGAGGGTATCTGCTCTATAAGCCAGACCTGCAATCCAGCGGTGGATTTTTGGTGGACCTCCGCAAAGTGTCATGGGACACTGTGTGGATCTTTTCCCTCTTGAATGCACCTACAATGCTGTCCAAACCTCTGTCTAAGTGTCTGGATAGTACGCCCTAAATATAGCAGACCACAAGGGCAGGTAAGGCCATATACAACAAGTCAGAAGAACAGTTGTAGAATTTGTATGTTTTTCCCTTACAGCAAACAGATTTTTTTGCTGTGTTGAACAAATTTACACGTCTTGCATAGGGCCTTACCACACCGATACAGGCCAACCAAGGGTATTAGTACAGGCATAGAGGAAACAGCCTTAGTGGTTTTAAGTTTGCCAGAGGCGATCTTGTTCTTTAAATTGGGGGCCCTTCGGTATGTCACTCGTGGGTGCTCAGGTAAAATGGTATTGAGGTGCGGGTCTTGCTGTAAGATGCTCCAATGACTGGACAAGATACATTCTATCTTTCTAAATTGAGTGTGGAATGTAGTAGTAAACCTGAGAGAGTGGTCTTTCACTTCCTTCGCTGATTTTGGGGGTACTCAAAGGCTTGGTCTATTATAGTCATTGGATACTCTTTGTCCAGAAATTTTTGTTTGAGGGTCATAGCCTGTTCGACATAATCTGATTCTCTCGTGCAGTTCTGTCTAAGGTGACACAACTGCCCTTTGTGAATGTTATTTATCCATTTCGGGTAATGGCAGCTTTGATGGCGGAGAAAGGAATTCCAAGCTGTGGGTTTAGTATAGTTTCTAGCGAAGATGGTCTCACTCTCATGGCCTAGCTCCAGGTCTAAAAAAAGCCAACTTATGGAGACCCATCACATGCATAAACGACAAACCAACGTGGATTGTCATTATAGTACATGACAAAACCACACACAGATTCAGGAGGCCCATCCCAGATGACAATGACGTCATCAATATATCATTCAAAAAGACGATATGAGATGAAAACAGATTCTGCTGCTAAATGTGATGGACCTCCCAATACCTTATAGCCAAGTTGGCATAGGATGGAGCAAAGTTGGCTCCCATAGCTGTACCTTGTTGGTGAAGGTAAAACTCCTCATCAAAACTGAAATAGTTGTGTGATAAACAAAACAACGTAGCCTCCAATATGAAGGCTGCCTGCTGAGGGTTAATTGGGGATCATGTGCCAGAAAATATTCCAATGCCATGATGCTGAAACTATGTGGGATTGACAAACAAAGTAAATTAAACTGTGCTACCACATAAAGTGCAAAGTGCAAGTGTGCAAACAGTAGAACAATTATTATGTGCAAAAATTAGCAAATGAGTTTGTGCAAAAATAGCAAAAAATAGTGGATATATGCAATTCCAAATTACAGTGCAAATGACATTCAAAAAGTGCAATAGTGCAAAACACATTCAAAAGTGCAATAGTGCAAAAACTGTCTGAGATATATAAATCCAAAGTGAATATAACGACACTTATTACAAAGAATATTTTGCATAAGTGGCGAATAAGCAAAAATTATAAACAAAACAAAAACGTCCAAAAAATGAGTTAATTGAATCAAATGGCTGTGTCCCAATGTGAACGTGTACTAGATCTTCTGGTTTCTCAGACCAGTAGATGATGGTACTTCAAAGACCACGCTTCTTCACCAAACACCCGGTGCCACACCCTACTCACCAGAAACAGTTGATCCCCATTACAGGGATCAGTAGCACTTGTCACAACCGGTATCCCCTGGGTGGCTTGCATTTCCTTAGTTGGAGTAGAACCAATCAGCGTGCAAAGGGGTTAAAAAACAGCACGTGGTATAATCATAATTATCCCCCGAGGGGGTCCCCCTATGCCTTAGTCTCTGGTGTTCCAGCTGGCAGCTCATACATGTGGATTCCTTCTCTGACAGCCAGATCTGGACAGAGGAGAACGATGGAGGCTCAGGGGTGACTTCACTTCCGGGTACGGAGCGGGGGGTGGCAGCTTCGCATTCGGAGCATGCGTGCTACTTCTTCAGGCCATACGCAGGATTGACGTATAAAGAGAATCAACGTCAAGTGACAACCATACATAATTCGGGGCCCAGCTATAAGGAGATAAGAGTTCTAAAAGGTGGGTGCCATTCCTAATATAAGATTGGAGTTGGTGCACCAAAGGCTGCAGAAACTGGTCAATATACAGACTGAAACCAGTAGTGACAGTCTCCATAGCTGCCACTATAGGTCTGCCTGGAGGTTTCTCCAAGCTTTTGTGCCCCCTTTGGCAGGTGATAAAAGTATGGTACCTGATACAAGTTCTTTCGTATGAAAGTAGCCTCAGTTTTGGTAATGATGCCTTCAATAAGTGCGGTAGACACTAGAGTATCAACCTCTTTGGAAAACTCTAAAGTGGGGTCTGTTTTGAGTTTCTTATAAGTGATAGTGTCAGAAAGAAGTCTAGTGGCCTCAGCAATGTAGTCAACCCTATCCTGGAGGACTATGCCACCTCTCTTGTCAGCTGACTTGATGATGATGTCCTTGCTCTTCATCAGCAAGTCAAGAGCCTGAACCTCTAATGGTGAAAGATTATTGGCTTGGACAGGGGAGACTGGCATAGTTTTAAAAAATCAGCATAGACCACTCTCTAAAAAATTTCAAGATCGGGCCCTTTGGCATGGGTCAGGTAAAATATAGACCTACAGTAGGTATAAGTGAGGAGTGGGTAATGGGAGGGGAGGTCATCAGGTGTTGGGTAAAGAGGCTCAATGAGTCATCTTCAACAATGTCTCAAGAGCCTCAAGGGGATTTATAGCAAAATCAAACTCAGAAATGAGATCAAAGGAAGGAGTACGATGACTGATATTGGGTGATGGGGGCTGACTTGCGGAATTGGTTGCAGATACAATCTTATCCTTTTCTTCTATAAGATGGAAATACCTCTTTAAGGTTAAATTACATATGTACCCGTTTAAATCTTTAAATAATAAGAAGGGATTAGGTTTGTTAACTGGAGCGAAGCTGAGACCACGACTAAGAAGGGAAGTTTATGCAGCTGTCAGAACATGTGAGGATAAATTTAAAATCTTCACTGTTTCAGGAATTATTGAAGATTGATTTTTTTTTCTTGGATCGTCCGCCTCTGCAACCTCTCCTGTGAGTTTCCTTTTTCTGGTGGCCACCCAAGGACGACTGGGGATTAAAAAAGACACTGGTACTTGAGAGGGGGACACTGAAGTGGAGACCACAGTGTCTCCTAACACTGAGGAACTGAGAGGCTTAAGGCATCATATTAACCCCAAATGTAAAGGCAACTGAAGATCTCTCTGTGGTAGGATTGATCAGTGATGGAGGTAAAGAGCTCTAGGGTTCTCTAGAAATGACTGAAGATGTGTCACTATTGGTTTGGATAAGGATCTGTCTAAAGCAACGCGTATCGGATAAATCATGCATATGGATGTTAGATAAGGTAACAGTGGAGGGAACTGAGATAATGGTATTCTTGGTCGGGATGGGACAGACAATGTCTGGTGGATGTGATTCATTTATATTCATTTGTTTAATTCGGATGACAGGATTCGATAGTTTGTGCCTTTTGTTAATGTTTGAAGCCTCTAAAAATAACATAACGACATACCGAATGATCCAAATTTATTTGGATCCATTTGTTTTTATTCTAGTGAGTGCAGCGTGAATTATAAAAAATGCACTATATACTGTAATACATATGAAATGAAAATATATTGCAATTGTTACAGTAAGGTATAAAGGTTATATAAGACTATTCCTACTTATTGTTTGGGTTGGATGGAGGTGGATTCATCAGAATCTCTGAATCATAACATAACAAATGATTCTTAAAAAATAACTTCCGAAAATGCGAATAGATTTAGAATAACAAATATACGAAAAGAATCTGAATATACTAAATTAATTCCGAAAATTAATCATTCTAACATAACAATTTTGATGAAACGAAACGATAAATTTACCGAATGAATCAAGACCAAGTTGTCTACTCCCACACAAACCAAAGTTCACATGAAAAATAGAGTAGTGTGAACATAGCAATAATTCAGAGTGTCAGGGTATTAGGCAGAACATATTTAATTCAATACTCGTTTGAAACAGGGCACTTCACAGCTGTTTCCTGCGTCTACCACTGTTTCTACTCCTTCCACAGTATCTATGAGCACATCTTCTATGGTTGTGGTTCCCTCTTCTGCTTCAATCTTTTCTGTTGCACATAGCTCTGAGTCTACCTCTATCGTCACATCTAAGGTGAGTGAATCTACTGCTATTTCAACTAACGATTCCAATTCAGTATCTAACCCTGTTAAAGATCCAAAAATAGCACCTAATTTTTAGTACACACTCCAGATACACCTAACGTAATCTGTTCGGATTTGACCGGCCAGCCGAATCTGATCTAGATGGGGAGATCGATCTCCCCGACCTGGGCCAGGAGATATTTGGATCTGATTGGCCAACCAAATTTGATTCAGATGAGGAAATTGATCTTTCTCATTTAGGTATCAATCCCACATTGATTGACCCAACAAATATGTCCGAATTAGATATCGCTAAGGATCTGCTTAATCCAAATAACAAACTTGAGGTTGTTAATTTATCTTCGTATACCCTCTGTCCTCAGCTGAGGGGGAGGTGCTTAGGTTGGGACTCTCTTTTTGCCCTGATCAGCCTCTGGATAAATTTGACTTTATTAAAGATATATACTTATTTGCTCGTAGACTAATGTTTAAAGTATTATATCATAAGCAACCTGAAAACCAGCCATGTTTGGTACCTCAGCAGGACCATGATGAACAATTTAATTTTGAGTCTTCTATTGAGAACCAAGCTCTGTCAGACCTCATTGAGCTGTGGGAGGAGGGGGGCTCACTAGAGGAACCTACGGGATCTGGGCCAATTGGCATATTGATCCCTGGGGTTTCCTTTCCGCCCCCCTCCTCCTTCAGACCGAAATCCCTTGCATTCCAGCAATTACATTCCAACCCAAACATCTGGGCATTTGTCCAGCAGGTATGTAAAGAGGTTGAAAAGCTTCCTCAAAGAAAGTTCCAACCAAGCAACTTGTCTAAGCGACACACTAATGCTATCCGTTCTCTTCAAACTAATCTCGCTTTGGTGATAAAGCCAGCTGACAAGGGCGGAAATATAGTGGTTATGAACCGGGAACAATACATAGTCATGTGCACTGATCTCTTGGCTAACAAACAACGGAACAGACCCATAACAAGGTCAGTTGTGGATAACATTCATCAAAATTTTCGTCAACTGATCTTTGATGCTTATCGGCGTGGCATCATAGATAAAAACACCTGGCAATTCCTAGATACAAAGGATCCTAGGATCCCGACGTTCTGTGCGCCGCCAAAGATTCATAAGTCAATTACCTCTCCACCCGGAAGACCCATAATCTCCGGATGTGGTAGTGCAACAGAGAATGCAAGTAGATTACTGGACGAGTACCTACAACCACATGTAATCTCCTTATCATCGTATGTCAAAGATACTATTGACCTGCTTAAGTCAATAGAAGGAATACATTTACCTTAAGATACATGGCTGGTAGCCATCGATATGGAAGGCTTATACAACACATTCGTGGACTTGAAAACATTGCACAATTTATACTCACCTGTAATGTCTTTATGTTTGGATCCTCCCACTACCTCCAGGTGCAGGGCATAGCAATGAGCGCTCGATGTGCCCCTGCCTATGCCAACCTGTACCTGGGGGGTGGGAGAAGGACCTTTTTGTTGATGACTCCATACGCGGTCTTTTGAAGCATGTTCTGACATGGTACCGGTACATAGACAACGTTCTGTTGCTGTGGACCAGTACCAGGGACAAACTTACTATGTTTATGAATCATACTTCAGAGAGTAACTACAATCTCAAGTTTACTATGAATTGTGATCAAAAGAGGATTACATTCCTCGATGTTGAAATATTTGTGGATGCCAGCGGTTTAGTGGGTTCTGCACTATTTAGAAAGCCCACTGCTGGAAACACAATTTTGCATGCAAGGAGTTCTCATCCCAAAAAACTGATAAATAGTATACCGTTTAGTCAATATTTGCGCTTAAAGCGAAACTGCAGTTCGGATGCAGACTTTCAGCAAGGGGCCTCTGAACTGTATCAGAGACTTCTCGAACTAGGGTACAGCCATAACTGCCTTAAAAGAGCTTACAACAAAGTGAGAAAACAAGATAAACAGTCCCTTTTATTCTCTGACAGATCCAAACAAAGTTTGTCAGTAACTAGGGTAATTACTAGATATTCAACACAACACCAAGAAGTCACATGCATTTTGAAAAAGTTTTGGCCACTCTTAATATCAGATCCAACCGTATGTCAATATATTAAACCATATCCCAGGTTACTTACAAGCGTGCCACTTCACTTAAGGATCGGTTGGTTAAAAGTAATTTATGCAGTGATAATAACTCCTCTAAATCTAACCCCATAGGCACCTATGCCTGTGGTAAATGCCAGTTTTGCCCTTTTTTACATAATGGTGATGTATATTCTCTCCCTAATGGTCAACCATATAAACCAAAATACTGAGTAACCTGTCAGACGATTGAAGTGGTGTATCTAGCCATATGCCGATGTGGTGCCAACTATGTAGGCAAGACTAAGCGCCCTTTTCATGTGCGTATAAAAGATCACATTCAACCGATTTTCAAGTAGCAAACTACTACAACTGTTAATTTACATGTGGGAAGGTGCCATGGGTTTGATCCCTCATGGATCAAATTGATGGCACTTGAACACATACCTCAACATCCACGAGGAGGAAGTGTTGATCGCACGCTTCTCCAACTGGAGGTGCGTTGGATACACACCCTCTGACCTACTACTTACCCTGGTCTTAATGAAAATCTGAGTTATACATCTTTTTTATAAATGTCCCCTGGCTGCCTTGTTAACATAGGAGAATGTCCCCTCCCTTTTTTTTTCTCTTCCCCCTTTCATCATCTGGAATATCAGCCATATATGGTTATTTCCATTATTGTATGGAATTATTTCTATGAATTAACACTTTCTTAATATCTATTGTTAATACTCATTATTAATTATGAATATATTATGTTGAACTATATTTCTTTACATTTCTTTATATACATCTTTTTTTGTTAAGTGTATGGATGATGGTTTGGTGTATAGTTATCAATATTGATTTGCCTTCTAAATGTGGATGCTGAAGGGTTATGTTCACCACTAGACAAGTTTTTGTCAATCTTGAAATTTTTGCTGTGGTCGCCATGGTTGCACATTTCGTCCCCTGCTGGCTATGTGTGTTCCGGGGTTGTTTGAGGGTGTTTGCATGCCCATACGGATGGGTGCCGCAACTTCTTTCCCGGGCTTGTGTTGGTGATGTGACGTCACGCGCCGACACGAGCGGACAGCTTTATATACCGGCTCCGTGTAACAAATCCCTCGCTTAGCTGCAAGAGGGTTATAGAAGCTTCTGTTCTGATATAGCCTATTTGCTTCGACCTTTTGTTTGATAGTAACTTTTCGTTTCTTGATATTGCTTATATTTAGTTGGTTCCCTTAGAGGGCGCTTTTTGCCCTGTTATAAGGGCTAGAAGTTAAAGTTAAACTTGATGTGCTATGGCATTATAGCTTATTCATGTACACATGCTCAAAAGAAAAAAGTTTCCCATGGATCTGAGTCATTGAAAGGATTTAATTAGATTAAGTATTTTTTGCAGCCACTTCTTACTATCTTCCTTTCTTTTATATTCTTTTTAGCTGACACCATTGTGGTTTCCCTACGTGGTGAGGCTTCTATAGATGCCCTTTATGTTCGATCGATACACATCATTGGTATTAGTAAGTGTCATTTGTACTCTGCAGTTATAACTGCCAATATAGGAGGGGACCATTTATGGCCCTCATCTTTGTATTAATTTATTTAGGCAATTTGTGAAGCATTTGTCCCCCCCTTTTTTTTTTTGTTCACGTAGCTTCTGTCCAGCACTTGTGGCATTCAGCTGGTTTTGTGGGGCCATCTATGGGCATGCAGCGACCCCCCCCTCCCAGGTGTGACGTATGTAGCGGTCTGGGATCTGGTGTGCATTTGACCCTGGTGATTGAGTCAAGTTGTAAGAGGTGAACGTACCCATAAAAGTATCTCTTCAGTATAAAATTAGGTTTCTGTTATGTGCTAACTCTATACTAAATTATTATTATTTGTCATTATTTTTCCTTCTTTGTTATATAGCATTAAGTACTTTCATGGTGGCCCGCTAAAATCCCTGATGAAGCCCACACATTGGCGAAACATGTAGGATATGGACCATCATGCGATGCTGCCATCATTAGTCTTGTACTGTATGCCAATTATTTTTAATGCAGATTGTATTGTATTGAACTGGTATTGTATTAATGTATTTTACATACCTTTTTTTAAAATTGTATCAATAAAAAATATGTTTTTATATAACCAATGGTTGTGAATTGAATCAAAGCACCGTTATAATCCCACCCACCTTTTCCTTCCCTTTTTCCCTTATCAACCAAACATATTTATTAGAAATTCATTCTTTTCTAGATGTATCTATTATATGTTTCATCTACTTTTAACTGTTAAATGTTTAATTTCTGAAGGAGACATTGTTATACTTCCAAACATTATGCAAACTTTAATGTATGGTACAATAAAATTGTACAAATTTGACAAGCACTCCTTCAACAAAAATATTTTAAACATTTTTTGTAAAAAAGCAGTCAGAAGAAGAAAAGCTAATGAGTGTTTTGTTTTCCGGCTTATTCGTTATGATCGAAATTTGTTATTTTGAATGAATTTGTAAATTCGGAAACATTCAAATTTAGTTCATTCCATTCGTATAGATGCGGTATTTGTAATTATTGGTAATTCGGAAATTTGGAAAAAATTCAAATTCGGTATGTTCCATTCTTATAGATGCGGTATTTGTTATTTTGAGAATTCGGATAAATTCATATTCGTTACGTTCACTAACAGGCAGCCAAATTTGAAAGTAAATTTGAATACCTAACTAATTTAATAGTTTATAACTATTATTATAGTTTTTATTAATGTTATTTATTATTAATAAATAATAATAATAATAAAAACTATAATAATGGTTAATAATTCATAACATTCACTAACAGCCAAATTTGAAAGGAAATTCCAACACTTACCTATGATTTAATAGTTTATAACTATTATTATAGTTATTATTATTATTATTATTATTATTATTATTATTTTAATTAATAAATAATAATAATTAAAAAACTATAATAATGGTTATGGGTAATAAAAAGAATACACTTAACATTGTAATTATAATAGAAATTATCCAACATTTTTATTGTTCTTTCGAATTTTTGAATTTTTGGATTTTTGTTCTTATTTTTGGATTTTCAATCTTTCAAATTTTTGGATTTTCATCCTTATTTTCGGATATTTGTTCTTTTGAATTTTCGGATTTTCGTTTTTAATTTGTACTTTCATTCATTCAAATTTTCAGATTTTCGTTCTTATTTTCCTATTTTCCTTCTTTTGAATTTTTGGATTTTCGTTCTTACTTTTGGATTTTTGTTCTTTCAAATTTTTGGATTTTCGTTGTTATTTTTGGATTCTTGTTCTTTCAAATTTTTGGATTTTTCAAATTTCGGATTTTCGTTCTTTTCAAAAATCTGTTTTCGGAAAAATTTGTGAAATGGTTTTCCTTATTTGGATGTTAGCGAATATTCCGAATTTTGATGAAAAACTAATTCGGAAGGAAACAAATTGCACATGTGTACTTAAGAATAAATATAAGATATACAATAGTAATGCTAGTAAAATACTACTACTGCTTGCAGTACTACTAATAACAATAACGGCAAAAAAAAAAAAATACTGTCGATTCTGATCAATCTCCAGCTCCCTCATCACCTTCTCTCATACTCGCCTCCAAGACTTATCCCGAGCCTCTCCCATCCTCTGGAACTCCCTACCCCAAACGGTCAGAATGTCCCCAAATCTATCCACCTTCAAGCGATCCCTGAAAACTTTTCTCTTCAGGGAAGCCTATCCTGCCACCACCTAATAACTACACTCCTTTTTCTCAATCAGCTCATCCCCCGCAGTTTACTGCCCTTTTGTATCATTTAACCCTCCCTCCTAGATTGTAAGCTCTAACGAGCAGGGTCCTCTGATTCCTCCTGTATTGAATTGTATTGTAATTGTACTGTCTGCCCTAATATTGTAAAGCGCTGCGCAAACTGTCGGCGCTATATAAATCCTGTATAATAATAATAATAATAAATAATAATATCATTATTGAACTTGAAAGTAAGAAAGGCTGAAAGGGTCAAGCTGTTTCTTTAATTTTGCAGGTGCTCATGCTGGAGGGAGGATAACGGTTAAAGACTCCTGATGTAGTCTGTATTGAACATTTAAAAATAGTTTTGCATGCAATCTTAATTATTCTGACTTATTCTATGAACTACTTGACATACACCAAAAGTGGACAGAGGGACAGTATTGACAGAGGTGAAAGAGAGGTTTGCACTGACATCCACTGAAACCCAAAAGCAAAAAGCTAGTGCATAAAAAATAAATGAATAACAAAAATACAGTACATAAAAATTGCTAAATTTACACATGATAATGTGAGGAGTACAAAAAACAATTCCTCAAACAAATGAATGCACGTGATAAAATGTTGAGTACAAAGGACAATTCCTCAAACAGGTGAATGAAATATAATCTTTAAGCGGAGTGGGGAAAAGGTTTGAACTCCCTGTCAGATTTTTTATTTCTGTCTGTGTCCTCACAAGGGAAAACCCTCACCCTGTTAATTTTAGACATGTGCGGTTCGTTTTGTTCCAAATTAAAATTAGGATGAATTTTTGTTTTTCGGAAATTCGGATTTATCCAAATTTTCAAATTACAATAGTACTGAAATTAAACAAATCTGAAATAACGAAAAAAAAAATTTGGACGAAATTCAAATTCAAATCATTTTTGAATCATTTTTGTATACTTTTTTAATTTGAATAGTTTTCAAATTTGAATTTGAATACTTTTAAAATTCGAATTCGAAAAGTTTTTAAATTTGAATAGTTTTCAAATTCAAAAAGTCCTGGAATTTAAATAGTTTTCCCATTTTCAAAGAGAACAAAATAGAATAGAAAACAAAGGAATAGAACAGAAAAAAGTAGACCAGAAAATAATATAACAGAAAACAAAAGAATAGAATACAACAGAGTAAAACAGCTCTGTTCCACTCCACCACATTATATTCTTTAATATTCTGTTATATTACCCTCTATTTTATAATGGTTTTTTTTTCATTCTATTCCTTCACTTTTCACTCTAGCCCATTCTCATTGGAGATTGGAAAAATATTTGAGTTTGAAAACT
The DNA here is from genome assembly GCA_018402905.1 of Glandirana rugosa. NCBI lineage: Eukaryota > Metazoa > Chordata > Amphibia > Anura > Ranidae > Glandirana > Glandirana rugosa. Next base: position 285,669 of record BLSH010383764.1, on the reverse strand, counting down.
GTTCAAATTCGAAAATGATTCGAATTTGAAAATGATTCGAATTTGTAAATGATTCGAATTTGTAAATGATTCGAATTCAAAAACTTTTCAAATTTGAAAACTATTCAAAATTAATTTGAAAGCTTTTCAAATCGATTCAAAAACTTTTCAAATCAAATAGAAAACGAATAAACAAAACTAATTCTGAAAACGAATTAAATGAATGAAACAAATCTAACTAAACACAGTTATGTAAATAACGAATTGAAACAAAACTAAACAAATGTTTTTGCTCTGCATATGTTTAGTTAATTTATCCTGATGATTGTTGTTACTGGGACTGAAATTGAGAAAACCTACAAATGTTTGAGTTTTCACTGGAAAAGAAATTAAGGGTAAATCTGAAAAATTCTTGTAGTGGTAACTGTTTAGGTGGATTCCCCTCAATACTTCCTGTTGTATAAAAATCAAAATCATTTTGGTGGTGCAAGGCTAGGGCTACGCATGCAATTACATTTGTTTGCTACTGAGCGATTTAACCATTTGTCCGTATTCACACTACAATCAATGTGAAGAGTCATAATGTATTTGATTATAGCTTTCAAAAATGAACTATATATCGTGTTCATAAAATGAATATACTCACTTTTTATTTCTATCTTATTACTCTCCTTTATCAAAATCATTTGCTGCATCTGTCACAGTTGTCATTCATGTCACCAAAATTCTGTCTATGTTCCTGCTATTTTCATTTTGAAACCGTATTTCATTTTAATGTTGCGTTTTTGACTCCTGTATTGAGAACTATATTGTTTTTAGGAAAACTCTTCTGTCCATATTTTCTAAATTTGCTAAATGGATTTCAAGATATCCAAATTCTGTTGTGGTGATTACATTCTAGAGATAAACGATTCAATACAAAGTACTCTATGCTAATTTTCACAAACCTTACCCAAACGTACTACCACAATAAATAAACAGTAAATATCTGTCAAGCAAATCAGAAGCATTACGTTAGGTTTCATGTGTTTTTTATTTCTACAATATACAAACCCAGTTGCTAAAATTTCATATCAATTTCAATGTGTTAACTTAGTTTCAGAAGTATTTTGAAACCATTTAAGTCTAAATCTTTCTTTAACCACTTGCCTACTGGATACTTTTACCCCCTTCCTGCCCAGGCCAAGTTTCAGCTTTCAGCGCTGTTGCACTTTGAATGACAATTGCACGGTCATGCAACACTGTACACAAACAACATTTTTATCATTTTTTTCACACAAATGGAGCTTTTTTTTGGTGGTATTTAATCCCCACTGTGTTTTTTTATTTTTTGCTAAATAAACAAAAAAAACTAAAATTTTGAAAAAAAAAACAACTTTTTTATATAAAATTTCACAAACAGGTAATTTTTCTCTTTCACTGATGTGTGCTGATGGCACTGATGGGTATTGAAGGGCACTTATAGGCTGCACTGATGGGCACTAATGGGGCAGCACTGGTGGGCACTGATGAGGCTGCACTGGTAGGCAGTATTGATGGGCACTGATAGGCAGCACTGTTAGGCAGAACCGATAGGCAGCACTGATGGGCACTGATAGGTAGCACTGATGGCCACTAATAGGCGGCACTAATGGGTGGCACTGATGGGCACTGGTAGGTGGCACTGATAGGTGACACTGATGAGGAGGCACTGGTGGGCAAAGAGTGGCAGCACTGGTGGACACTGGTGGGATTGCACTGATAATCAGGACACTGATAATGAGTGCCCTAATTATCAATGTAGATGTCTCTTTTAGAGAAGTTGGTTAATGTCTCTCTTCAGCATGAGGAAAGTGGTGCCAAAAACCCGCATCTGTTTACCTCCATGATCAGCTGTGATTGGACAAAGCTGATCATGTGGTAAAGAGCCGCTGATCATTTACCTCGATCTGTGATCAGCAGTGTTTGGAGAACACTACAATCACAGAGCCTGCCGCTCACACCCAGCAGCAGGTGCATCGCAGGCATAAACATGGGAAGCCTTCATATGACGGTGCCCCAGAGCTAGATGACCACTCTATAGCCGTTAGGGATGGGCCCGATGTTCGAATTGAACATTAGTTGCAATGCATTGACGTGTTATGATTGGCCAAAGCATGCCCCTGATCTGCATGCTTTGGCCAATCACAGTGCGCTCTACTGTGAAGGCCATACTTGGCCAAAATCAGGGTGCCTTTGGCCAATCATGGCTCAGGGGGCTAAGTCCACGCCCCACACTATATAAGGCTGCTTACACGATGGTGTATATAGTGTATGTAATAACTGAGATAGAGAGAAGTTGAGCTTGATTAGGCAGGTTAGTTAGTGATGTGCAGGCAGTGTATTAATATATATACAGTATCTCACAGAAGTGAGTACACCCCTCACATTTTTGTAAATATTTTATTCTATCTTTTCATGTGACGACACTGAAGCAATGACACTTTGCTAAAATGTAAAGTAGTGAGTGTACAGCTTGTATAACAGGGTAAATTTGCTGCCCCCTCAAAATAACACACAGCCAGTAATGTCTAAACCGCTGGCAACAAAAGTGAGTACACCCCTAAGTGAAAATGTCCAAATTGAGCCCAAAATGTCAAAATTTTGTGTGGTCACCATTATTTTCCAGCACTTCCTTAACCCTATTGGGCATGGAGTAAACCAGAGTTTCACAGGATGCCACTGAAGTCCTCTTCCACTCCTCCATGAAGATATCACGGAGCTGGTGGATGTTAGAGACCTTGCGCTCCTCCACCTTTCATATGAGGATGCCCCACAGATGCTCAATAGGGTTAAGGTATGGAGACATGTTTGGCCAGTCCATAACCTTTACCCTCAGCTTCTTTAGCAAGTCAGTGGTCATCTTGGAGGTGTGTTTGTGGTCATTATCATGTTGGAATACTGTCCTGCGGCCCAGTCTCTGAAGGGAGGGGACCATGCTCTGCCTCAGCATGACACAGTACATGTTGGCATTCATGGCTCCCTCAATGAACTGTAGCTCCCCAGTACCGGCAGCACTCATGCAGCCTCAGACCATGACACTCCCACCACCATGCTTGACTGTAGGCAAGACACACTTGTCTTTGTACTCCTCACCTGGTTGCTGCCACACACACTTGACACCATCTGAACCAAATAAGTTTATCTTGGTCTCCACAGGACATGGTTCCAGTAATCCATCGTCTTCAGCAAACTGTTTACGGGCTTTCTTGTGCATCATCTTTAGAAAAGGCTTCCTTCTTGGGTGACAGCCATGCACACCAATTTGATGCAGTGTGCGGCGTATGGTCTGAGCATTGACAGGCTGATCCCCCACACCTACAAGCTCTGCAGCAATGCTGGCAGCACTCATACGTCTATTTCCCAAAGACAACCTCAGTGTATGACACCAAGCACATGCACTCAACTTCTTTGGTCGACCATGGCGAGGCCTGTTCTGAGTGGAACCTGTCCTATTAAACCTCTGTATGGTGTTGGCCACCATGCCGCAGCTCAGTTTCAGGGTCTTAGCAATATTCTTATAGCCTAGGCCATCTTTATTTAGAGCAACAATTCTTTTTTTCAGATCTTAGAGAGTTCTTTGCCATGATGTGCCATGTTGAACTTCCAGTGACCAGTATGAGAGAGTTAGAGTGATAATACCAAATTTAACACACCTGCTCCCCATCCACACCTGAGACCTTGTAACACTAATGAGTCATACCCAATTTGGACATTTTCACTTAGGGGTGTACTCAGTTTTGTTGCCAGTGGTTTAGACTTTAATGGCTGAGTTTAATGTGTTGAGTTATTTTAAGGGGACAGACGCTGTTATACAAGCTGTACACTCACTAATTTACATTGTAGCAAAGTGTCATTTCTTCAGTATAGTAACATGAAAAGATAGAATAAAATATTTACAAAAATGTGAGAGTTGTACTCACTTTTGTGAGATACTGTACATACACAACAAAAAAAGAGGAAGGTCTGGTGTCACCAGTGACACACCTCCATCCCAATATACAACAAATACACAGAAAAGCACACTGGGACTTTAGATGAGGTGAGCACCATTTGCCACTAATAACAAAGTAACAGGAGTATACACAGTTTGAACATTTACTGAAAAATGATCTTACATACATGGATAGCATGACCATTGTTGAGCCAATAAAATACAGCATAATACAATTTTGTAATGATACATATAAAAACATACAGTATGCACAGGCATCTAGTAAATCCAATGCATTTTGCGAGACATAGCACGCTTCCTTAGGGGTGGACGCGTGTGTGATGTATCTATAAAAAATAAGAAAAAATGTATAACACAATGAAGGTTATTATGGTAAATGTTCAGAGGGGTATAGGGGTAAAAGGCCCCAAGCTCACCATCAGGCAAAGCAATGTGCCAATTTGCTGAAATCCCAACAGGCGGTAGCAATGGATGTGTGGAACGGGAGCTGAGGGGAGGAAGCCAACCAGAACCATCACCAGGGACAACCAGAGGGCAGACATGGCATGGGTGGAATTGTGTGAACCTAGAAGTTCCACTTTGTTCAAATAGGTGTCAGCTGTAACATAAATAAATGTAGTAGTTATAATTGCTATAGTAGCAGAGTATACATATAGAGTATATATATGGTTATATATATGTACCGACCTGGGCCAAAAAAATTAGATTGAAAAGGAAACCAATAGGCATGTGTTAGAGGAATGGAAGGGGGAGAGGTGGTTGGGATGATGTGACCCTGGAGGTTGCACACTGTCCAGATATATGTCAGCTGTAGCAAAAGTAAATAAACTAATAATAGTGATTGCTGTGATAGCAGAGTATACATATACAAAAGGTATTGCATATAGAGCAAACAGGAACGCTACTAGGGCATCCAATTTCACCAATATGTCAGCAAAAGTTACCTGTAAGCAGTGTGAAACAGCATGCATCAGTCACAGGAATCAGTGGTGTGTGAAAGACAGGCTGTGATGTCTTGTGTGAATATGTAAGGAATCTTGCCTTGGAGGGAGCCAATCACACCATAATGAGGGCGGTGCTGGCCACCTGTTCTGGGAATGGTAATCAATAGAGTTGAGCGAACACCTGGACCTTCGGGTTCAGAGGGTCCGAACGAACTTTGGAAAAAAGTCCGGGTTCGGCACCGAACGTTGCCCAAACGTTATCCCGGACCCCATTGAATTCAATGGGGACCCGAACTTTTAGGCACAAAAATGGCTGTAACAAAGTCCTGGCAAGTGCTAGAGGGCTGCAGAAGGGAGTAAAATGGGGGTAAGAGTAGGGCAAGTGCCCTACAAAAAAATGGGGATAGGGAAAATAAATTAAAATCAAATAAAAAAATGGGAAGGGGGGGTGGATGTGGAGTAGGAGTCTAGAGGTTGACTAGGCCATGACCATGGCAGTGTAGGTGGAAGTGGCGGTGGTCAAGGAGGTAGCCAGCACTGTATTTTTTTTTGTTTGTTTATAATTGGGGTAGCCCCCAAAATATTGAGGCCTATTCAAAAAAACAAGTATACAAATGGCATGAGTCCGGTCTAAATGTTTATTCTGCACAGGTACAGACAAGTCTTGTGCGATCCATGCCTGATTCATTTTAATAAAGGTTAGCTTGTCCACGTTGGCTGTGGACAAACGGCTGCGCTTGTCTGTGATAACGCCTCCTGCCGTGCTAAACACATGTTCAGACAATACACTGGCTGCAGGGCAGGCCAGCACCTCCAAGGCATAAAGGGCAAGCTCAGGCCATGTGGCCAATTTGGAGACCCAGAAGTTGAATGGGGCAGACCCATCAGTCAGTACGTGTAGGCATGTGCACACATACTCTTGCACCATGTTGCTGAAATGCTGCCTCCTGCTAAGACGTCTATCAGCTGGTGGTGCTGTTTGTTGTGGCGGGCTGCTGACAAAGCTTTGCCACATTTCGGCCATGCTAACCCTGCCTTCTGAGGTGCTGGCGGTGGCACAGCTGCATTGGTGGCCTCTTCCTTCTCCTCCTCCTCTACCTTCACCTTGTGCTTCCGCTGAGCCCCCGGTGTCATTTGGGAATGCCCTCAGCAGCGCCTCTACCAGTGTGCGCTTGTAGTCGCGCATCTTCCTCTCACGCTCCAGTGAGGGAATTAAGGACGGCACGTTGTCCTTGTAACGGGGATCCAGCAGGGTGGCCACCCAGTAATCAGAAGAAGTTACAATGTGGGCAACTCGGCTGTCGTTGCGCAGGCACTGCAGCATGTAGTCGGCCATGTGTGCCAGGCTGCCCAGAGGCAAAGACAAGCTGTCCTCTGTGGGAGGTATATCATCTGTGTCCTCTGTATCCTCCCAGCCACGCTGGTGGAGTACTCAAACCACCGCACTACGCTACACAGGTCTCGCATGGAGGCCCACTCATTGGTGGTGAAGTGTTGCTGTTCCACAGAGCGACTGACCCGTGCGTGCTGCAGCAGAAATTCCACTATTGCCTGCTGCTGCTTGCACAGTCTCTCCAGCATGTGCAAGTTGGAGTTTCACCTTGTGGGCACGTCGCATATGAGGCGGTGAGCGGGAAAGCCGAAGTTCCGCTGCAGCGCAGACAGGCGAGCAGCAGCAGGGTGAGAACGCTGAAAGTGTGCACAGACAGCCCGCACTTTATGCAGCAGCTCTGACATATCCGGGTAGTTTTTTAAAAAATTCTGTACCACCAAATTCAGCACAATTGTCGCACACCACCAGGCCGGGCTTGAGGCTCAGTGGCAACAACCACTCATTGGTCTGTGGTTCATTGCCCGTCCACAGCTCATGCGCAGTGTGGGGTTTATCCCCCAAATATATCAGTTTTAAAACAGCCTGCTGTTGTTTCCCCCTGGATGTGCTGATGTTGGTGGTGAAGGTGTTACGCTGAAAGGATGAGTGGGTGGTCGAGGAGGAGGAAGCGCAGGAGGAGGCAACAGGAGGCAAAGAGAAATGCCCTGCAATCCTCGGTGGTGGAAGGACATGCGCCAAATGGCTACCTGGCTCAGGCCCACCCGCCACTACATTTGCCCAGTGTGCAGTTAGCGAGATATAGCGTCCCTGCCCATGCTTACTGGTCCATGTATCAGTGGTTATGTGGACCTTGCCACTGATGGCGTTGCGCAGTGCACACTTGATCTTGTTCCCGACTTGTTTGTGCAGGGAAGGGATGGCTCGCCTGGAAAAGTAGTGGCGGCTGGGTACCACGTACTGTGGGACAGCCACCGCCATAAGGTTTTTGAAACTGTCCGTGTCCACCAGACGGAATGACAGCATTTCAAAGGCCAGGAATTTTGAAATGCTGGCATTCAGGGCCAGGGATCGCGGGTGGGTAGGGGGGTACTTCCTCTTTCTCTCCAGGGTTTGGGAGATGGAGAGCTGTAA